>JAMKCH010003883.1:0-49500 GCA_023653785.1 Ophioderma brevispina
TTCACCTGTCAATGACCCCTGTGCAATCGCTAAACATGGATCGATTGACAGCTTAATGTATTGTAGTCCTGGAATGTATGCATCTTGTCCACCAACATGTCTGGTGGCTGACGTCATATTGAATACGGTCTATAATTGGGTGTCACATGCACTGTAATATTTTATCCAATGAGTACAAAGAAGCCTAGTTTTAGATCAGTGGTTTTTTAGAAAGCTTCCTGATTGAGCTCAACCAGGCTTATTGAATCATAACAAACTGTGTCATATTCAGTGGTGTAACAAGAACTTTGCAAATGGGGGGGGGCAGAAGGGGAATTTGGGTCCTTCTCCATAGACACTGTACAAACAGTCGGTATTTTGGGGGCTGGCGAGGGGAAGGGTTCTGAGCAGGGGGCACTAGTTATGCTACTGGTCAATATATCAGACACACAATTGATCCCCTAATTCTTTGGATGGCATTGCTCCCATCAAATCAAACCTAGAAAAAAAATCAATTTAAAAATTGCAGAAAATGGCCTGTACCTCAACCAATAAGGAGTAGTAAAAATTCAGCGTCTCTTTGTATCTCCCCCCAACACCAGCAAACAACTCATGTTGTACCCCCTGTTTCTTCTCGTAGGCAAAGTACCAACTGTTGGGACCTGGCTTCATTCCTGATCAAACGGTTTGCAGAGAAACTTAAGTATCAGCCTGCTGGCCTCGCAGACCTACATAAGGTAAGGATTTCTGTCAAAGTTCACATATGTTTAAAATGGCCAGTTGTCCAGTGTATTTTTTATGGTTTGGACCATCTGAGTTGTTCCCACGTACAGTCAAGAACCAGTGAAACATTGCTTGGATCCACAATCTGCAGTTGATTTCTTGTGGCAGGATAAAAGACCTTTTTATTTGTATGCGCGGGATGCATTCAGTGTAAACATGCCTGAAACAATTACTCATAGCTGCTGTTTGACCCCATGCAAATTGTCTCTTTTCTCTTTTCTTTTTAGAACAATTTTAAGCAGTGGCGACACAATTTTGACAACTGATTTAAGTAGGGACATGCAAGAACTATTATCACTGGAAAAATCAGAAAAATCCATTGTGGGAATCATGCCATATAAGCTTACAAAGGTCATAATTTGTATGTTATAGTGCCCTCTATATGCCAATTTTCCAAAGAAAGATGTGTAAAAGTAGATTTTTAAGAAAATTCATATTTACCCACAATGAAATTTCATAAAATTTACATATATTGTTATTCTAGTGGATTGGATTCAATTTGCATAAAATTAATATTTGTATCCTTTTACGGAATAAAGTGCAAGCAATAGATGATAATTTCCCCCAACATATTAATGAGTACATATGAATAGCGTTTTTCCCCTATGGTCGCACATAAGGTCGTAATAATAATAATAATAATGGACATTTTTAAAGCGCCAGACTCCGGCCCGAAGGTCGCTCACTGCGCTGTTGCCTAATTATTATTACACTGCCATCAGGAAACCGTCGCAATCATATAGTATTTTCACATGAAGTTCTGCGTATTTTTTGTCTTTGCAGTATACTGAAGACGACATGAAAGAAGCCCGCACCCTGCAAAAAGCCATCACAACCATGACGATGAGGTGGCACCGCTATTAATGATTCAAGAGGAGAAAAAGACTAGGTAAGTAGACTGCTGTTGACAAACCTAACCTGCAAAAAGCCATCACAACCATGACTGAGGTGGCCACCGCTATTAATGAATTCAAGAGGAGAAAAGACCTTTGTAAGCAGAACCGGCAGTTTAGCGGTTAGACATCTATTGGTATTGAAACCGGTGAGCATCTTCCACCACCTGGAGCTGACTCATCATGAGCTGAATGGTGATGTTTCTACAGATTGAGAACCATAAATGGCTGATTAAGGTTTCCTTGCAGAAGTGGGGCAACATGGAAGCAGATCAGACACTACCTTGCGTGCAGAACCGCCCACAACATGGAACATCTCTTGATCTGCCCCCTTTTGGAGCAACAATGCACAAACAAGGACCTGCGGAATTCAGTGAAGCAGCCAGATGGTGTACCCATCCTCTTGCTGGATCTATTTGAGAATCAGCTGGTTTGGGGGACCTGATAGAATGTTAGACCGCTTTTTAGAAGGTTGTGGGTCAACTCCTGTTCAGAGCCTGTAGATTTATTTCCTTAGATGGCACTTACTCTCTCCGTCTAGAGTATAATGAAGTAGCAGCATATCACCATCGCGATTCAATCAGAGAAAGCTGTAACTGTTAAAAAATATAAAAATACTATTTTAATTATTTTACAAAAAAAATGTCCAATGTTGTTCTTGGCTTGTCATTAGATCCAAATGTTTTTTAATGTCTCTTTAAAAATCTGAAGGTGGGTTGTATCACAAAACCACAAATCAAACCATGGGTGGCTACGATATGGGATCTGGAATCAAATCTGAGACGTCGCCCTGCGCCGATTGCAGTGTGTATTTGCGCCGAGCGTAACATGCACCAAAAGACAGTTACCTCTGCTGTATTGGCCAATGGCGCACACGTCGTACGTTACTAAGACCCTTGTTACTAGTCAATACAGCTGTGCATACACAGTCAACGCATCATTTTATCGATGCGTCTCAGATTTTGGATTTCCAGACATTATACATTTTTTTAAAGAACCTAAAGTGCATTTCTGGCTCAACACGACAGACACTCATATTTTTATAAGCCTTTCATGACCACGATGTTGCCACCAGATAATCGGAGCTGGGTGGCAGGCCCCCTCCCCCTCTGGGTATGCCACTGACATCAGACGATAAGGCCAATTTCATGAAATAGTTTTAAATCTACTAACCTCTTGGCTACTTTCCTGCTTCTGTGTAATTGGCTCATTATAACAATGTTTCAAATGAAAAAGGACCGTGATTACTTATGAAACCAAATTTTGGTAAATAAATACCAGAATTTAACACCGTCTTTTTTTTTCTGTTTAATGAATTAGTTTTGCTTAAGGGAATCAATTGAGTGAAAACAGGTTGATTAAGTTTCGCATTGGACAAAATTGAAAATTGTGCAATTCAGGCAGTGAGGGGGCTAATGCCCCCTAAAGGCCCCAAACCCCCTAAAATAGCTCCAAAGGCAAAAAAAACTGATTTTGTGATGTTAAAAAGGTTCAAATTTGGTAAAAAAGATCCACTCTTTGGTCAAATTTGCCACCCCCTTCCTTTTTGGAGGGCAAATTTGGGTGAAAAGGGTCCCTTTTTGAAAAAGTTTTTATTTTTTTTAAAAAAAATCCTGTTAGGGCCTGATACGCATAACATTTCTTAAGTAGCTGAAGGAATGTTCAAAAACAATTTGAACTCAAGTAATAATGGATCTTGCTTGACAAATTTGGAAAACATGTAATATTTTGTAGGTTCCTATAAGACCCAATATTACCCAGTAATTAAAAAATCACGCTTTACCTTGGAAGAATTTATTCCAGGGTGAGCAAAAAAAAAACTTGACCCGGATTGTGTCTCACATTTTGATTTTTTTAATACATATATGTAACATATGGTTAATCATCGGTAAGCCTATTTCATTATCTTTAATCGATCTTCAATTGGTTAAGTATAGGCTGACCTACAGTCTTTGATGAGTGGACCCTTTTTTCTTCAGCTCCAACATACTCTAAAATGTGGTGTACCGGTGAGAAATTCTTCTGGAGGAATTTTCTCACCTTGTATTAAAGCAGGTGCAACGAGAGATATCACATAGCACGGTGTCCTAAATATTTTTGCTCTGAATTTAAACTTTCCATCAAAAATATTCCCATATGAAAATGATTAAGCTGAAAATGTTTTCTTTGGTACAAATTTTTTGTTTTTTGAAATTTCTAAATTTCGTATAGGAGCAGAAACGAAATTCAAGCCTATGTTTTACATTGAAATATAGGCAAACGAAATCCCTTTTTTCCTCTCTTTTAAGGCAATTTCTGTAGCCAATTACAAGTAAGAATTCTTTGGGGGGTGTCTATTAGTATGGAACTACGGTGAATGACACAATATTTGGGTAGCCTCGAAATCCTCTCGTTGTCACCTTTAACAACTTCAACAGTATTTTGAAAGGAAAAAAGGTGCACTCGTGTAGAGCTAACCCTGGTTTAAACCCGGTCTAAAGTTAACCCCCTGAGGTCTACCGCCGAGTTGATTGTTATATAATGACTATATACACCTTTAAACCCATCAGAAACATGGTAGAAACCTTAAATTTTTTTTACAGGAATAATTGCAGGTCTATTTTGATTGGTTACTTGAACGGTTATATCCAGAGAATATCCCTGTACTGAGCCATCAGAGATACTGTAAGAAAGTGGTAGACCCCAGGGGGTTAACTCCTTCCAATACCAGCCTGAATGTCCCTCCCTTAATTGACTTTGCTGCAACAGTAATGAAAATATCGACACAAAGGCCCAAGAGCCATCACCGAGAATATTGGCCGACTGAATCTCCACAGCATCCGAAAGAAAACACAGAGGGTCAACCAGAGGTTAAGTCAGGTCACCGGCATGGCGACACAGGTAGGGCATAGTGCTAAAAATTGTATCATTTTGGCATAATTTACATAGGTGTTGCCACGTGGCTTGAACAGACAAAAGTCTTAACTCTGTCGGTAACTAGGTAGTGCAAAAAAGCAGACATTCTCAATCGCTTTTTTTACTTCACAGACTGTGGACCCCAACTTTGACAGCGTGGAGAGAAGATTCATCAATCTTGAGAAGACAATCAAGATCTTTGTTAAGGACGTCAACGCCTACCTGGAACAACTCAAGGTAAATGTCAGTGTCTTGGGACAAAGGTTAAGGTCTGCAAGATTACTGAGCAGAATCTTTTCTATAAACTTATGTCATTTCTGATGGAGTTTTGACAGGCAACAGCTTCATACAGCTGTTCGACCCCATGCAAATTGTCTCTTTTATTTTTAGAGATGTTTTCAGCAGTGGCGACACAATTTTGAAAATTTTTTATAAGTAGGGACATGCAAGAGCTATTACCTCTGCAAAAATCAGAAAAACCCATTGCGGGAATCTTGCCATATAGGCCTACAAAGGTCATGATTTGTATGTTATAGCGCCCTCTTTGTACCAATTCTCCATAGAGAGATGTGTTAAAACTAGATTTTAAAGAAAAATAATATTTGACAGCAATGAAATTTCGTAAAATTGACACAGGATGAAATCAGTGGTACAAATAATCCAAATTAGTTATCAAAAGTGTGTCGCTGTTGATATTTTTTGTTTTATTCTGGTTTTATCATAATAAATGAGACTTTCAAACAGCTGTATTCAAACACTGGTATTTGCAACCAATACGTAGATGGGTGCCATGAAAGTCCACAATGTCCTATTGTATCACATGCAGGAATTTATCTATTGGAACATCTGACTTTTCACTCCCCTCCAAGTTTGGACTTTACATACCATCAATTTTCAATTTGTTTCCATATGTGACACTGTATTTAGACATTAAAAGATGAGATTTTTTTGTTTTGGCCGTCATAGATTGTGTCATTGGCCATCTTAGATGGTGTCATAATGGATGGCATCAATATTTTGAGTGGTGATGAAATTTGGATGCCCATCCATTATGACACCATCTAAGATGGCCAAACAAAAATCTCATCTTTTATTCTCATTCTTATTTAGAATTGTGTAATTTTTACTTTTTATCAACATAATTTATTTGTAAAAAAATTGTCACATTCTTTTTAATTCATTTAAATAATCATACCCCCTTCTTGAAAACGAAGGTTTCAGTCAAAGGAGCCAAATCAACTTGTGGTGATGGTCACGCTGCGTAAATTACATTGCGTACAAATGCAATGCCCACTGAATAAGAATTGTTTTTACAATTCAGCCATCACAGCCATCATGCGATCATGTCTATCTGTCTGTGTCTCTTTCTGAATGTTTTTGTGTGCATTATCTCAAGAACCACTGATGCTATGATCACGAAACTTGTTGTAGATGACATATAGGAAGACTAAATCATGTCAATTTCAAGGTTCAATTTGGATTCTTGAACACACTATCTCCAGAGCCACTAAGGCTGAGATTATGAACCTTGTTTGGTAAATGCCTCCAAATGTCTACATGAATCAATGGCGAATGGCCTTTGACCTTCATTTCCAAATTATAGGTCAATTTTCCAATTGGCCTAATTTCAAGGACAATAGGTCAATTTTCTCTCCATCTTGAATGGGGTCTTCTCTTTTCCTCTTTCCAAATAGTGGTTGCCATTTGTGTCAACTGGCTCCATATATTTAAGAAAGAAAGGTGATGCAGTATCGTTTAAGGGCAAATAATGTGTCCGAGGTCGGAAAAACTAAATAATGGGCGAGGCGCATTATTTTAAAGTTTTTTCGGCCGAGGATACATTATGAGCCCATAGAAGACACTATAAAACCTTTATTTCTATTCTATTAGCTAAAACATCTATTTAATAAGAAAAGTGTATTTGCGACCCATTATTGCAGAATAATGGGCAGTAAACTTACCAATCAGAATGCTCCAGTTTTCAATAATGGGCAGCAGAGGTAATAGAATATCAGATATTCCTCCTAGATGTAACTGCATGGTCTAGACAAGCAAGAAACAGATATAATTGGGTTCAGTTGGGAGAGGCCTTTGCCCAGCAGTGGGATGATATGAGCTGAAGGAGGTCTTCCTAGATGTCACTGCATGGTCTAGACAAGCAAGAAACAGATATAATTGGCTTCAGTTGGGAGAGGCCTTTGCCCAGCAGTGGGATGATATGAGCTGAAGGAGGTCAATTTTCAAAATAAGGACATTGCTCCCAGCAAGACGTGCGCTGTTATGTTTAATGACTAGAGATCAAAGCATCATATGATATCTAAAATTCTAGCATTAATATGGGTGTTTTCAACTTGCATACAAACCGGTTTTTTTGTGACAAAACATTTTTGTGTTCAATAACAGGTAACCACTAGCCATCCATGGCAACCGTTGGCAATGACATCTCTGACTACTATGCCAGTCAGTCTAACCTACAGGAGGTCAATAAATATGAAGCAGTACAAAGACACCTGGCTAACAAACTCTATAAGGACTATGTGAGTATAGCTCTCAACTGTCTATATTATGATTGATGTGGAATAGGACTATGTAAGTATAGCTCTCAAATATGTATAGTATGGTCAATGTGGGATTGAACTATGCGATTATAGCTGAAAAGTATCTATAGTGTCATCGGTTGGATAGGACTTAGTCACTCTCAGGTATCTGTAGTATGATCGATGTGGAATAGGACTATGTGAGTACAGCTCAAGTATTTATAGATGATGTGACCTATGACGTCACTGTGTTTACATCAGGACGCCCTCTGTTGTTTTCTGGCATGGCAAAATATTACAGTAGTTTCTGTGACAGACCACATAAATCTGGTTATAATTACTTGCAGAATCTTTCTGATCTAAATTGGTCACAAAATGCAGCTGGTAGCATTAGCTTATTATGCTTGATAATAAAGTTAGTATTATTTAATTTGAAACAAAAGTTACAGCAAAAAACAGAATTTCCCCATGCAAAGTATAGGTGCTTTTGCCTGCCAGTTTCTCTTACACCAACAGGGGGCGCCATAAACATAAACAGTCCACTCATCTATAGGTTGATCAATGTGGGATGGATTGAGTACAGCTCTCATGTATCTATATTGTGGTAGATGTGGACCTATACATAGATGTACAATAGACAGGCAGGAATTCTCAGATGTGGAAACCATGCATGGTGCAAATAGAGGTTATATTTTCATATGTATACACTTCCCCCTCTACATTACGTTTTTCTTTTCTTGCTTTAAAATTTTAAATATGTTAATTTTTTTCATAGTGTAGAAAGACACTGAGCCTGCTTTACCACTCATGAATTGAAATTATATTTGGCGATACTTTTTTTTACTATGACTTTTTAATGGGTTATCCTTGGTGTAAGACCTAGAAATCAATCAAGCCTGTACGGACTAAAGCCTATAAATCCCATTCAACTCTATTCATTTGTATAGAGACTTATGTTATGTGCTGAAATAACATGGAGTAACCATTTTAATGTACAAAAGTTTGGGTTTTTTGGAAAAGTTGTTCACAATTTTGAGGCAGTTGTTTAGATCATCTTTAACAGAGATGTAACTTTTCCGGAAATTTCCGGATTTGCGGCTATAAATAAAAAAAAAACCGGAAATGTAAAAAAAAAAAAAATTTTTTAATTTTAATTTTTTTTTCAATTTCTGAGATCAAAGTGTTCATGATAAAAGAATATACTGCATCAAAAACACAATTTTTAAGTACCAATTTATTTTGTAGAAGGGGTCTTGTACCCCAAAATCACGTAAGAAAATACGTTCCCCGGAGCTTCACTGGATGCTAGCTACGCTAAAATTTGGCCTTCATGTCGGTTCAAATTTTGGATTTTCAGGAAATGGGACTGCTCCTCTGTTACATCTCTGCTTCATCTCTGCTTTAAACCTACTTTTTCTTCTCAGACCTTGTTTGTACAGCAGAGAGTGATATCCCCACTCAGTGGGCTTCTGATCATGTTCCAAGGACCACATAAGCTGATACAGAAGAGATTTGATAAACTTCTGGATTACGACAGCTTTGTCAACAAAGTGGAAAAGACTAAGGACAAGGATGTCAAGAAACAGGTGAGAGTCCGTGTAGGTTTGGACTCATTAAAGTGATCTCGTGCTCATTATTTCTGAACCGGATTTAAAATTTGGTTTACTACTACTACATTTGGGTTGGAATTTCTTACATTGTCCTTCAGAATTAGTAGTATGCACATTCCATTGCTGCCACCTAAATGCACCAGCTGATTCTACAAAGAACATTAATTCAACAGCCAGGCAGTGTAAAAAAACGACCCATTGCGACTTTATGCTCAGTTTGTTTTGCCATGACACAAATCATTGGGTGTATTACATAGTGACAGATGTTGAATTTTTATCATTTTACAAAATTAAGGGAAATAGTACTACAAATCAAAGTCTTCAAATATGTCAAGTTTCGAAGCTTACTTGCAAGTACTTAATTAATGATCTTAATTAGAAATTTGGTAATTTTGATGTATGTTGCATAACAGAGACATTGGTGTATTACATAGTGACGGATGTTAAACCCTCTGTCATAGAAGTGTATACTTGATTTCCCAACCAAGGCTTTTTAAATACTTTTGTTAGTAAATATTCTCATCTTAAATTTATAACTGACACAAGCAAAATATGTAATTAATTTATAAATATTGTATTTACTAGAAATGTATATTATATTTACAGTTCAAAGCAGTGAATCTCGGCAATCCACTCAACATCCATCATTATGTCATAAACCAAATTGAGAAGATTTGCGATGACGCACATTGGTTTGACGGATGTATTCCATAATGACGGATGCTGAATAACACTTCAGTATAGGGAAGGTTCAACATCCGTCACTATGTCATGAACCTAATCGAAAATTTGCATAAATTATGGTGTGACGGATAAGATGAGTAATTTTTCCAATGTATTACATCCATTTTATCAAGTAAAAATCATGAAAATTAGCTAAAATAAATTGTCAATTGTTCATTCCTTTTCTTAATCAGATTTTAAAGTTTGAATCTTACATGGGGATGTTTACCGACTTTAGAGTTCGCGATTTTTCAAATGCATTTTTTTTCAAAACAATTCGTATTTTGTTTAACATCCGTCATTATGTAATACACCCGACAATATGGTAATTTTAGTATCTTCAGAACAATGAATATAGAGAAAGCTTAAGTGAATATTAACGTTGGCTTACATCTCATAGCATTATTATGATGACTCCTTTATCTCAGTCATATTACCATCCATGTCACTCTGTGTGTTTATCACTTCTTAGTTTTCTTAGTTACTTCACAGCACAGCAAAGGTGTAGGCTAAAGCATATTGGAACATCCACCTCTTTTGAATTGAGTCTTGTGTTTAACAAACTGTTATATCTGCCCTTGCTAGGATGCATGGGGCTGAGAATTATTTTTATTTTGCCGATAAGGACGAGTCCATCCTAGGGCTGGAAAGCGCAGATCATAGGCACTGCACACGCTTTTTGAAAGTGCTATGTATTATTGAAAACCAAATAGAACAAAAGGTCTCAATGGCGTCCATCTTTTGACAATACTTTGGATTATTTGTACTACTGACTTCATTCTGTAAAATAAATTTTACAATTTCATTGCGTGAGATACGGTTTCTCTTTAAAATCTTGTCTAACATTTGTCTCTATGGAATTGACATACTAAGGGCGCAATACATACAATCCATGTTAGCCTATATGGCAAGGTCCCACAATGTATTTTTATGATATCTGCAGAAGTGATCGCTCTTGTAGTCCCTCACTATATCAGTTGGTCAAAAGGTGTCGCCACGGCTTAAAATTGCTCTAAAAATAAAAGAAACGATTTGCATGGGATTAAACAACATGTGCACTGGAGGTCACTGGTACAAATCCAGCTTTAGCCATTTTTCTTTGATCTTTCGCAATAAGTATGTCTATTCACCAATAGTTTTAGTTTCCTGTGATGTAAAAATTTTGTTTTTCGTTAAGTTTCACATAATTATAGTTGGATTTTAGTATATGTGTTTTGGAAAAAAATCTTTAAATGAGTGGACAGATAATTCAAAATATGTGATTATTCTCCGTACACTGTTGCATTCGCAAACAAAAACAATGCGAAAAGAAAGGACCGGACCTCAGCGATGACGAATCGCCAACGATACTAGGGGGCCACAAGATGCTCAGAGAAATCCCTCATACAGAGAAAGAGGTTTGCTGATTGGTCATTTCTCTTGTTGTTGCTTGGCAACCCATGAAATGAATGATTGTGATTATTAGAAGACAGTCTGTGATTGGTTGATTTATGTTGTGCTGCTAGTGTTTCTAGTTGCTGCTATTATTTTATAATTTTCTTTTTTATTTTGCCGATGTGTATCTTTGGTTGGGAGTAAGACATTCTTTTAGGTGTGATCTTGGGATTTTATTACATCTATTGCATTTTAGATGTGTTTGTTTGAGTCATGTTTTGAATGACTTTCAAAGTGACATAACATTTGTTTTTTGTTTTTGAATGAAAAAAAAAAATGGTTATACCTTTTAAGCAAGTTAGTGTGCCCCATGGTTGCAAATAACTCATGACTTTCCATACTTTGTATCATATTATCTTGAATTAAAAATAAAAATGTTAACCTATAAAGTATTATTTCAGGCAATTTGTAATGAAATAGAAAAACTGCAAGTTATTTTAGTGAAGTTAAACATCTGTTTTTGAATTGTTTATTATTAGTACCAGCCATCATAGATTGGAAGTTGTTTATTGAGACTGTTTAGTTGAATCTTATTAAGGGAACTTTTTGAGAATAGTGAATCATTGAATTACTTTGTTGTAAATAATTACTATCTTAAATTTATAACTGACACAAGCAAACTATGTATTTATAATTATTGTGGTACCAGAAATGTATATTATATTTACGGTTCAGAGCAGTGAATCTCGGCCATAATCACTCAACATCCATCATTATGTCATAAACAATTAGAGAAGAATTTGGCCGATGATGCCACATGGGTTTGATGAGATAGTAATTCCATAATGACGGATGCTGAAAACACTTCAGTATAGGGAAGAGTCAAAATCAGTCACTATGTCATGAACCATATATCAAATTGCATAAATTATGGGGGACGGATAAGATACTTAATTTTTAATGGTATATACATCATTTTATCAGATAAAAATCAGAGAACTAGCTAAAATAAATTGTCAATTGTCATCCTTTTCTTAAATCAGATTGTAACGTTTGAATCTATATCATAGCGGATGGTTTAACCGACTTAGAGTTGCGATTATGCATTTTTTTCAAAAACCAATCCGCATTTGTTTAACATCCGTCATATGTAAGTACACCCGACAACTGTGCCGTAATTTTTAGTATCTCAGAACATGAAATATAGAGGAAAGCTTAAGTGAATCATTAACGTTGCTAAATCTCCATATCAGTCATTATGATGGATATTTACTCAGTCATATTAATAGGCAGTATGTCACTCTGGTGTTATACTTCTTTCGTTTTCTTAGTGCTCACAGCACAGCAACAGAGTGTCGCTAAGCAGTATTTAAACATGCCACCTCTTTTGAATTGTCTTGTGTTTCTGACCAAATGTGATCACACATGCCCTTGATAGGATGGGCTGATGAAATTATTTTTTTTTTATTTGCCGATAGGAGAGTCCATCCTAGGGTGGCAAAGCCGCAGACTATAGGCCCCACTGCCACACAGCTGTTTGCAACGTCTGCATTTCTATACAAACCAGAATAGAACAAAAGTCCCAATGGCGTCATTACTTTTGACAATTCAATTTGAGATTATTTGTAATTACTGACTATTCTGTATAAATTTTATGAAATTCATTGGGGGAGATACACCGGTTTCTCTGTTAAAATCTTGTCTAACCATGTGTCTTATGCGGAGGAAATTGACATATAGGGCGCGCAATAACATACAAATCATGACCTTTGTAGGACTATATGGCACCGGTTCCGCATGTATTTTGTGGATATCTGACAGAAGTATGTCCCTACTTATATCAGTTGTCAAACATTGTGTCTCCACTGGTTAAAATTGCTCTAAAACAATAAAAGAAAACGATTTGACATGGGATTTAACAGCAGTGTGCACTGGAGGTCACTTGGCTACAATCCGCTTTGCCTGTTTTCTTTGATCTTTCGCAATAAGTAGTAATTCATAAGTTAGTTTCGGTGTAATCAATTATTTTGTTTTTCGTTAAGTTTTCACATACTTATAGTTGGATTTTAGCTAGTATTTTGCGTCTTGGAAAAAAATCTTAAATGCGTGACTAGATAATTAAAAATATGGTGATTATTTCCGTACACATGTGCCAGTCAAAAAAAAACAATGCGAGAAAGAAAAGGCACCTGAAACCTCAGCGTGACGATATCAGCCACACGATACTAGCGCGCAACAAGAAGGCTCAAAGAGAAATTCCATCATAAAGAGACAGAGGTTTGCTGTTGGTAATTATCTTGTGTCTGCTTGGCAACCCATGAAATGAATTAATTGTGCCTTATTAGAAGGAACAGTCTGTGATTGGTTGATTTGTGCTGACTAGTGTTCCCTGTTTTCTAGTTTGCCGGCACCTATTATTTTATTATTTTCTTTTTATTTCATGATGTATGACCTTTGATTGGGAGTCATACATTCTTTTAGGTGTGATCTGGATTTTATTACTCTAATTGCATTTTAGAATGTTGCTTTGAGCCATGTTATGCCAATGGAAATTATCAAGTGACAAGACTTATTTTTTTTTTTTTTTTTTTAAAAGTTAACATTTTAGTTTTTGCTTGCATTTGAATGAAGTCTAACATTTAAGCAAGTAAGTTGGTGAATGCATGCAAGTACCTCATGACTTTCATACTTTTGTATCATATTTCTTGAATGAAAAATAAAATTTTAAACTATAAGTTATTTACAGGCAATTTGTACACCCCCATAGGAAATAGAAAAAAACAGCAAGTTTTTTAGTGAAGTTAACATCTGCTTTTGATTGTTTATTTCAGTACGAGCATCTAGATTGGAAGTTGTTTATTGAGACTGTTTAGCTTGAATTCAGATTAAGGGCAACTTTTGAGAATTATTGAATCATTGAAAAAGTTTTGTTGCATATCTCGGGGAGAGGGATTCCTTCTCCAACTTCATGTACAATAATTGTAATGTTGTTCAAGTGGCGAGGGAATGTTCGCCTGATGAAATCTTGAGAACAAATGAAACACAGGGAGTCAGGTTTAGAGCTTATGAGGAATAAATAAAAGTTTTAAATACCCCACAAGTTCCCCATATAATCTATGTAAAATATTTTCTCCGCTGCTCTCAAAATTATTCTTTGTGCAGCCCTCGCCCAAAATGTGACCAAATTGCTGTCGGCTATCATGTACCTTTGTAATTTCATTCCACATATTGTATTATATGAGGAGCCAACAGGTCGTAAGTGCAATAGCGTCCATGTGCATACATTCTCTCTGTCCGCCTGTGATGCGGGCATAATAATACCCTATACCTTTCCCCCAATCTCTACATACATGTACTTATCTGCATTACAGAATTAAGTACATGATAATAGTACAGTTTATAGCGGATGAAGGGGCTTGATGCAAGAAAAGTTACTCAGTCCTAGACTAAGGCAAGAGCTTACATAATGTACCATACTACAAGTTTCAGTTCCAAATTTTCGGCCTTCAGGATAGGCGTCATTATTATTGTAAGGCCATTAAAAAGAATCTGTTTACCTGTAGAATTTTAAGGGGCTCCTCTTTCCCTAGATCCTATATTTGCTTTGCCCCGTAGCTGTGGGTTGCGTGCCGTTGAGATTCTGAGTATTCACGTTATACCGCCAACCTGTTCTGATTCGCCGCAGATTTGATGGATGCAAATAGTGCCCCAGGAACAATGTGCACACAGTTTTTGTGTTGTTCGACCTGCTAAGGCAGCGAAGACACCATGGGATCACAATTTCGGTCCATCGGGTTGACTGTCTGCTGCACTGGTTGAAGGGTTTAAAATTTGCAGTAATATCCACAAAATTGATTGGATTAAACCAAACTCGGCACAGGATGACGAACTTGGAATCCTCCATTGTTGATGAGGTCAAAGGTCAGTTCACCTAGGTCAAGGCTCACATACCAAGGTCAAAGGTAATAGTGAGGTCAAGTTGTAAAAAAGCTGAAAATGTAAAATTGCAGCCTTTTGAAGCGATAGTTGAGGCCTCAATTGGAACCAAACTTAGCATCATAGGTGCCACATAGGATCCCTAGTTGTGATGAGCGTCAAAGGATCATGTGAGGTCAAGCTGGTAAATGCCTGAAATGTTAAAATGAACCTCATCCTGAAAGGAAAGTTCAATCGGAACTAAACTTGGTTTAGGGAGTTTACATGCAAACCCTCATTTGTTATGAGGATCAAGAAGTCACATATCAAGGTCAAAGAAGTCATGTGAGCCTTCCTTCACAAACGGACGGCAGCCGACAATGACGGTCCGCAGGACCAAGGTATTTTTTGTTGTTCTGGGGTTTTAAAGGTGCACTGAGGACTTGCTACCCTAAAATATGTCCAGAATTTCGGATAGAAGCCATATAATATGATAAGATTAAGCCCAAAGTTTTGTTAAAAAATATGTGTTGGACATTGCTTAACGGAACTGTCAAAAAAATAAAAAATTTTAAACTATTAAAATTTATTAGGCAATGTGTATAGGAAATAGAAATAAAACATGCAAGTTATTTTATTGTAAGGTTTAAACATCGTTTTGATTGGTTATTCAGTACCAGCCATCATAGATTGGAAGTTGTTTATTGAGAGTTTAGCTTGAATTCAGTTAGAAGGGAACTTTTAATTATTGAATCATTGAATTACATGTTTTGTTGATATTGCGGGAGATGGGATTCCATTTTCAAACAGTCATGTACAATAATTTGTAAGGTGGTTCAAGTGCGAGGGAATTGTTCGCTGAGGAATCTTGCGGAAACAAATGACACAGGGAGTCAGGTTTAGAGTTAGGAGGAATAATAAAAGTTTTAAATACCCCACAAGTTCCCCATATAAATCTATGTAAGAATATTTCTCAGTGCTCAAAATATCTTTGTGCAGCCCTCGCAAAATGTGACCAAATTGCTGTCGGGCTATCATGTCCTTGTAATTTCAAATTCCACCCCATATTTGGGGTCATATGAGACGCAAACAAGGTCGTATGTGCAATAGCTGCCATGTGATACATTCTCTGTACGCCATGTATGGGCATAATAATGACCGTATACCGTTTCCCCCAATCTTACATCAAGGTACTTATTCTGTTACAGATAAGTTACATGAGACATGATGTAAAGTAGGTGTGAAGGGGTTATCCGTGCCAAGAAATGTTCTCAGTCCTAGATCTGGCAAGCAGTTCCATAGTACCATCCTTCAAGTTCGACATGTTCTACATTTTCGGCCTTAGGGATAGGGTTATATTATTGTAGGCCGAATTAAAAAAGAAGTTGTTTCCTGTAGAATTTTAAAGGGGGTACTCTTCCCTAGATTATTTTTGCTTTGCCCGTATCTGTTGGGTTGGTGGTTTGAAGATCAGCGGTATTTACGTTATTACCGCCCAAACAACCTGTTCTGATTGCGCAGATTTGTGGATGCAAATATGCAGTGACCAAATGTTGCCACAGTTTTGTGTTGTTTCGCCGCCTTAGGCAGAATGACACATTGGGATCACTCTGCCACTGGAGTCTGTTGTTGTAAGGGTTAACATTTGCCCTTAGTAATTATCCACAAACGGGATGGATTAAAACAAACCATTCTGTCAAGGTGGAATCTTGGCATCTCACATTTGTTGATGAGGTTCAAAGGTCAGTATACCCAAGGTCAAAAGGTCACATACCAAGGTCCAAAGGTAATGTGAAGTCAAGTGGTAAAAAACGGCATGAAACTTAAAATTGAAGCATCATTGCAAAAGTTGAAGTTCCCACTGGACCAAACTTGCCATCATAGGTGGAACATAGGATCCCTCATTTGGTGATTGAGGTCACAGGTCATGTGAGGTCAAGTGTAAAATAGGCTGAAAATGTAAATTGACCTCATCTGAAAAGGGAAGTTCATTCAAACAAACGGGTTTATGGACGTTTACATGCAAACCCTCATTTGTTATGAGGGGCAAAGGTGCACATATCAAGGTCAAAGGTCAGGTGAGTGCCTATCCTTCACCAAACCGACGACGGCAGCGACCGACACAGGGCGGTCAGAGGACCAATGTATTTTTGGTTTCTGTGGGTTTTTAAAGGTTGCCGCTGACTTGTACCCTAAAATATTCCAGCAATTTTCTGAAGAAGCCAGTAAATATTGATTAAGAATTAAGCCCAAAAAGTGTAAAATATGTTGTTGAGAATGTTTCAAAGAACTGTCAAAAATAAATACAAATAATATTGCTGTATTCTAAAAGTATAGTCTCCAAGTCACCTTCAATCATAAATTAAAGTCCACCCGGATATCAATCTAGACATTGTTTTTCTTTTTTCCTCTGTTGTGTATCCATGCTAAGATTATCCGGTTCCTCCTTCCTCCACATATCTTCCTTTTTACTTTTCTTCCCTTTACACATGGAAATGCAATAGCAAAAAACCTGGGGTTATTTATATTTATTTTCTTTTTTCAAGTTTTTGTTTTCATTTAGCATTTGATTTGTGTTTGAATGGTCTCCATTACAGGACAGGGCACAAAAGTTTGTGCACTTTTTTGCCTCAATTTCAGTTTATGTAGTTTCTGCATGCCGCTTAGATTCATTGAAGGATTTAACATCTGCTTCTGAGGAAGTGTTTGCAGAGATAAAACAGACATGTGTTCTTGAGAGGGAAAACATCACAACACAAATTGAAAGCTAGAGATCCATTCATACTTTTACTGTAATCTGGTAGAGTAAGATCTGCACTGTAAGTAACTGCAATAAATTTAATTAATAAATAGAGAATAAAAAGGATTGTTTTTTGCGTCATCTAATATCGTGTCGTAATGGATGGGCGGTCCTGATATTTTGTATCATAGTGGTGGCGTCAACATCCTCTTTCAATAAAATATTGGACTGCCCATCCAATATGATACTAGATAATACAAGAGTATACAACCAGTTAATACGGAGTAGCAAACATGCATGAGTTTTCAGAGACTTGATACCCTCACGTACTCCAGCATGGGAACCAACACACAATCACCTTTAAAGCCGATTGCGCCTCTGCGAGAAAACCCCAGCACTGACAGGAACATGTCATCAGAGGAATTACAGGAATCAAAATCCCTGTTGGTTAACCAGCTTTTATTACAGGGGGGAAGGGGGGTCACATATATTTTTTGGGGGGAAAGCATATAGTTAAAGATACAGTATAGGCCTATGTTATTTTCACTATAAATTGGGGCGTGTGCATAAATCACTAATTCCACTGGGGTAGGGTTGGGTGTACTATTTTTAATGAAAAATATTCCATAAAAATGGGGAAACCCTTCCCACTGAATCCCTATCTCTTAACTTCACACCTACTTCCATTTTGTGCAGGTCAAAGTTGACAAAGATAGTGCTCGCAAAACTACGAAGCCCTCCACATTCAACTCAAAGATGAGCTTCCAACTCTGCGACATGGCGGTATCACTTTTCTACTCCTGTGTGGTTTCCTCCTTTATTGAGGCAGAAAGGGATCACATTAACTCCAAACTTGAAGAGGCTTTACCCTCTTCTAGCGGTAAGTTCAATTTATAAGAAGGAGTTGATGTTTGATAATCGGATAACCCTAAGTTGTGGGGACGCAAAGCTCAAAGATGATTTGGCAGTTGTGATCTGGGGCTAGTTTCAAGATGCCTCATTTTGATCTTTGTATTGTTAATTTGTCTGAAAAGGCAATCAACCCTTTCTTGATGAATTTATTAGTTTCACATTTTTTACTTTTTATAGACGAACACTAATTTTGGGTGGGCAAAATTGAAGCGTACCAAAGAAAACAGGCTGTGCTCATTTGTGCCCACCTTATAAAAGTGAACGGACTTAAATTACTTTTTTTTGATATGATCCTCAGCTCCAAACAATTTAAAAGATGGAAAAAATTGGTGTTTTCTCACAGCTAAGTTGTGCATGAATAATGTAACATGCTAGAAGAAGTACACTGCCCAATTTATCTGCTTTGACCCCAACGAAGCTTGATTCTTATCCCCACAATCTAGTGAAATAATACATTCTATTACCCCTACTGATGTGGAGAGCGTGGCCTAGCTGTTAGGGTGCTTTGCCCTCTGGGGCAAATTTACCATCCAAAATTCCCGGGTCGAATCCGCGTGGGGTGGCACTTGCTGGGATTATTCGGGTAATATCAATTCTGAATTCTGGATTTGATCTGTATACAGCTATTGATTAACTACAGAATACCGCTCTCCTCCATTGATTCGTTGGAATTGGGCAAATGGTCATGAAAGCATCCCATCCTTCGGAGGGACTTTAAGCCGTCGGTCCCCTTTACAGAGAGTCCATCAACTGTACTGTATATTCACAGTCAGTGTCGAATCGGGGGTCAACCCCTGACTGTTCCCATCCTCCCCAGCCTCAAATAGCTGGCCATTTTAGGAGCATCCGTATCATGGATCCACGCGGCCCCTGATCATCAACCTACTGAACAAATCCTGCACCACCACAAAGCCATATGACCAAGAATGTGGTGGATACGAGTCAACAATCCTCTACTGCCCCTTATTCAAAAGCGCACTCTTTGATTGGTTAGTTAACTGGCCCATTAATTCCTGATGTGGATTCTGATACCCTAAGGTGTGAACTGCAAGCGCAAATCTTTTGGTGCGTGTAACCACCATATTAAGGCTCACACAGTAAACATTTACGCGAGAAGGCAGGGCGCCCACTGACCAAAAAAAAAAAAAAAAAAAACAAAAAAAAAAAAAAAAAAAAAAAAAAAAAAAAAAAAAAAATAAAGACTAAACAACTGTTAGGTTTTAGTAAGAATTTTCACCAGACTTAACTAAAATATATTTTTATTTTGATAATAAATAGAAAGAAAGGTTTCGATCGATGTTCATGTTTATGCTGAAATATGTGTCCTCGGCAGTAAAAAAACATTTTGAATAATGGGTCTCGGCTTTGCCTCGCCCATTAATTCATGTTTTTTTTATTTGCCTCGGACACATTATTCATGTTTTTTACCTTTTTGGCCCCCCTCTGGCACATTCTTCACTAAACATGACATCTTACCCTTTAGTATTTTAATAACCATTACAATACACTATATATGGACAGATTTGCAATGTGCAGGCCATAACACCACACAGAATGCAAACATGTCTCTTTATCAAATTTCTTGACAATGATGATATTTGTATGCCTTCTTTCCCCTTGTCAATAGTGACATCCTGCATCCACCGTCGAAGTCATGGAAAAGTTTGAGACATCCTCATCACAATGCCATGCACTCACATGCTGAGGTTTGGCTTTGTCCCCAAGAGCTTCAACCAGAAGACGGACAGAAAGGCAGTCGCAAATCCAATGCAGCCAACAGCACCTTCAAGCAAACCGGTAAGGGGAACACTCCCACCGTTTAATTATCTCTGGGTTGGATCACCAGGTTAGGGAAACACTCAAAAGTTTACATTGGCGAGGCATGCTTCTGAGGGACTAACTGTATGGACATGTTCAAAGAAAATTTGGAGGGCAATTTTATCATAGCGAAAACTGTCAGCGTCCATCTGCCCGTGCATCTGTCTCTGCCATCAGACCCCCCACCCAATATAAATGACACTTGCACCATGGGACCTAAATCTCTTTGACTACTTGCACTGTGACAGACAAGGTCTGTAGGCCAAAGGTCAAAAGTCATACTTCGTTTATTTCAGACGATTGCTTTTATTTTTCCCCTCCCTGAAACCTGTGTGAACTCTTTATTTAAACCAAAGAAATCTAAAGGCAAGCACTATGTTTTATCCCCCTGCGCTTACAAAACAGGATCTTAAGATATAGCCACAGGGTACTATGTGCTAGAATGGTATCACTTAAATTAGTCCACACACTTCACGATGCCCAGGCTTTTGGGGAAGCTAAATACAAGTTTCTTAAAGGAATAGTGATTATGTTATCAATTAAGAATATTATTGGCAAACCGTTCTTGAGTGCCATGTAAATGAACCCAAACCCTAACCGGGAAATGATTAAATTAAATGTTAGGGGGCTCAGTTCCATTCAATTTGGAATAGGAAGAAAAGGATTTACTGAAAATAGGATTAAGGAACTGGTCAAAGGAAATACACTCCCTTGAATATGCCAGTGTAAACGTTATCCAAATATGTTAAACTTCATAATCAGTTTTTGTAAGAAAAAGAGAAAGTTCTTGAAAGTATTTTGATGCAAAAAGCGCATGGGTGTTTTATAAATACGTGCCCAAAGCTCAGTGGGTTGAATACGGGTAAAAAGAGTAGTAGGTTTTCTTCATTTGGAAAAAAAAAACACTCTGAGAAAAAAATAATAAAATTAAAAAAAAAAAAAAAAAAAAAAAAAAAAAAAATCTCAAACCTAAGGATATTCCTTAATGCTGAGGCTTTTTTTATCAAAATTTGTATACATTGGAAAATTTAATGATAATAGTGACTTGACTCTCGGTCTTTTTGCAACAACCCCTTCCGGAGCTAGATAGTGATAGTTGTTTAAAATGTGAAGGTCGATGTAAGAAATTGGGAATGTTGGAAGGCTGTCGAGTCAATGCCTAATGATAAATCTCTGGGAACTGATGGTTTAACAATAGAAAATTTTCACCAAACGTTTTGGAACGAACTTCGCGATCCGCTTTGAAATTACTTAATTATTTCCTTTTTTGATAACGGGTATCCTGTCAGTTTCCCAAAGGAGAGGCATAATTACCAACTCTGCCGGAAAATAGGATAAGTCTTTGATTGTATTCTGGAAATTGGAGACCCATTTCACTCTTGAAGTAAGATTATAAAAATAAGTACAAAGCGCTTGCAAACCGTATGAGGTGAAACTTGTATCTTGACGAGGATCATTCATCATGATCAGTACCGGTTTCCTTAAAGGGTCGATATATTGGCGAAAATGGCTAGATTACTTTTAGATATCATAAATTTTCACAGATGTTGAAGAATATTCACATGGGTTTTTTGGCATTGAGCTATGATTTTTTTTCGAGAAGGCATTTTGATAAAATTGTGGAATGATAAATAAAATTCTTGGTAAAATTTGGTTTGGTCTAGATTTCCATATATGGATTAATACTATATCACGGAGCTGAAGTTGCGTTTATAAATAATGGATATGCCTCTCCACTTTTTAAAATTTTAAAACACAAATTGAAACGGCCTTCGTCAAGGTTGCGGGTTGTCGCTTTATATATGGTCAGAAACTCCTAAGCAATTCAATCGTGTATCAAGGAAAATTAAAGGTATAAAGTGTCTTCTTTCTTGCATTAGTGGTGATGTTAAAAGATTATTATATTAAAGTAAGTCAGTATGCCGATGACACCCATTATAATATTGGATGGTACAAGTGATTCTTTACAGGAAACATTGGAGCTTTGGATAAATTTTTCCAGTATTTTCTGGTCTGGCCTATAATTATAATAACAACACGATTATAGGCTTGGCAGTTGAGAAACAAATGTTGTTCATTGGTGAAAATAAACAGTGCAGTGGTCAAATGATTCCATTTTCTATTTGGGTATGCATATCTTTCATGATAGTGAAACATATGATTAATGTTAACTTCAATAAGCCGCACTTGTTGATATAAAGAACACCCTGCAAATGTGGAATGAAGAATCGTACCCTGTTGGTTAATATTACTTTTATCACACTTTGCTGTGTCTAAGCTGTTATCCTTTTTCAGTATTTCCAAACCCTTCAGAGCAATTTTTCAAGGAGCTGGATAGTATTGTTGATAATTTTTTTGTGGAATGGTGCTTCAGATAATAAGAGAATAACTATGGTCTTCCCTATTCAAAGGGAGGTGTAAGTATGCCGGATTGGTATATCATTGTAATGTTCCTTAAATTGCCTGGATCAAGCGGTTTTATGAAAATCCAATGATGGGCTAATGGAAAATTGTTGTTTACAAAATTCCAACCATCCAAGGCTTTGGCGTGATCTGTTATTTAAATGTACTTTCCAGAACACGAGCTCTTTATAGAACATATTAAGAACCCTTTAATAAAAGATACGTAATGCTGGCCCCATTTATTTTAAGAACCGATGAGACCCATATTTCTCACTTAGATACATTTGTGTGTAATTCTTATATTAAAATTGGTCAAAAAGGGTTCTTCTGGAAACACTGGATTAGATCCGGGTATTGTGTATTAAAAGACATCATGTCAGATAAGTTTAATTTTTTTGAATGTTAAAGAGCTGCAGAATAAATTAAACTAGCAATATAAACTGGTTCCAGTACTACATCTTTATGATCTGGCCCATTCCGAGAGAATGAAATAAAGCATTAAATTCGAATGCTCATGCTGACACCCTGGATTGTCCCGTATTGATCAATTGTTTGCTATATTTGGGAGTACGAATATAAAATAATTGCTTAAAAAACAAGTTTTCTTTATATTACCCGGACCCCACTCCTCTAATAGAATTATTGAGAAATGGGAAATTTTATAATTCAAGTTAAAAAAATTGGTCAATATCTTTATCGTGGCTTATAAATGCGCAATAGATTCACAAAGTAGGAATTTTCATTTTAAATTTCTCCATATGATTATTGCCTAACAACAAATGATTTTTTGTTAAAATGGTGCTATCGATTATCAGACTGTAACTTCTGTGTGGATGATATCGGACCTGAGCACCTTTTTTCACTGTAGAATTGTCAAATCCTTTTGGATACAGGTGTTGTCTTGGCTAAAGAAAAAACTAAACTCATGTGACATTAGTACAGTATGGAAAACACTTTTTGGTTTAAACATTAATCCTCCACTTGCAATCAATTTATGTCAAATACTGCTTCCAAGCATTCATATATAAGTTAAATACAAAATGCCACTCCTTAGTTTAAAAACAACTTTTCTCCACCATATTGACATGTACAATCAAATTGGGAAGAAGTACTTGCTTCAAAGAAAAATAAGAATTAACCAGTTCATATCATAAATGGGAGTCGTTTCAATAGGGTCAGTTTATTAGATGCACTAAGCATCTTGATGCAATAATTGGACTGCTCTGCACATTGAGCCGAGCTATGTCGTCTACAGTTATAGGGATGAATTTTCCGCGGTCATTTTTGGGCTTTTTTTTTTTTTTGATTAAATGGAAAAGTTGATCTATGCATTTTTGTGTGCCGCCAGCTATAGCTGGCAGGACCCTTAGCAATCCTTGTGTCGTGTAGGTAAATGTATGTGTGTGTGTTTGTATGGAATGTGTGTGTCAAAAATTGTTAAGTTTTGTTTTCTCATATTGACCTCAATTGAAAAAGTTAACTTCAATTGGAACCAAACTTCCTGTCCCTAGGTGCACAATGGATCCCTCATATGTTGATGAGTCAAGGTCCACGTTGAAAGGTCAAAGGTCATGTGAGGAGTCAAGTTGAAAAATGGTCTAAAAATGTAAATTGATCTAATTAAAAATTGAAGTTTCAATTGGCACCAACTTTTGTCATAGGTGCACCATGCGATCCCTCATATTTTGATGGAGATCAAAGATCACGTGCCATGGTCAAAGGGCATGGGGCGGTCCCACAGCTTATGATCTTTGAATATAGCGAGCGCGAAAGCCAGAACCCGCGAAATTCTAAGTTGTATTGTATTCATGGAAACATCAGGGTGCCGTGTGAGATTTTATATGCAGGTGGTTTTCCGAATCGTGGGTACAGTTGGTGTTTGGGGCCTTCTTGGTTGTGGTGCCCCAAAGATGTTGGGCTGAGAATTGGTCGTTTTTGGTGACCACTTGTAACTATACAGCTGTATAATTTCTTAACAATTCATGGGGCATTTTATGGGCAACTATAATTTAAGGGTGGATTTTTATTACCCCTACCCCCCCCCCCCCCCCAAATCATCCAAGCATGGAAGGGACACAATACAATATATCTGGTTTGGCTGGACATTTTAATTTTTGCAAGGTGATTTTTAATTGTTTTCACTTCGTGCTTGGGTTGTTTTTGAAGGATATATTTTTGGTCAGGTTAATTTTTAGCCTTGCGTGGTGGGTGTCGACCATATATACTGCAGGGATTTTTTGATTTAGATTTAAAAGATATCTTTCACTTGATGTCAGTTTTTATGTTGTCTATGTTTTTTGATGTGTGATTAATTAGTGTGTGAAAAGGCATACTAAGAAAAAAAAAAAGACTGGACAGTAAGAGCATTGCAAACATTTACCCCCCCCCCAATTTTTGGGTGCTGTTTTCCATTTATTTATCAAGCAAATTTGAATTGAAACATTGTCATATCCGTATTTATTCTGATTCAAAAGTGTGCTGTGGGTTAAAGGTCATTCGACACAATACTTTATGGGTACCAATGGGTAACTATATAAGTCAGTCTCCATAACCCCTAATTCTAACTTTCAAATCTAGTCCTTAAACTCTAGAAATGTAGTTCAGAGCAGGTGTGGCCATTTTGTGAACTGCTTGACACACATGACCACTGAATAGAATTCAGCAGACGTTATGGAATACAAGTGCACTTTATTCTGTCAGAATCATCAGTTCATGGTGTCCAGTGGCCACACCCATTCGATTCCACATCTTTATATCATATTGGATGGCGAGGTTGATAACAGAACATAGTGCCCGACCTAGATCAAATATCAGGTGAGTCTTAGACGAGCCTGATATTTTTCTTGGCGAGGGCGTATTCTATTATCAACCGAAAAAGTCATCCAATATATTATTATTATTATGCAAGGAAGCTGACTTGACAAAAAAGTTTTTAAATTGACTTCAAAACTAATAAAAAGAGATATTTGCTGCTGGGCCAGTTGCCCAATATTTTGCGTATTGTTCAGTGTTGGGCGGTAACGCGCTTACTCCACTGCAGTATTGTCAACACCAGGATGCCTAATCATATATGATACCAGAGGTATATGTAGCGCATACCATGAGGTGTATACATAGCTTGGTAAACAACAAACCAAAAGGCTTGTAAATTCTAAGGGAGTCTAACCTTACCCAGGTTTACAAGCCAGTGCCGGGTTACGTCCTTCATGAGAGGAGTTCTTTTCTTCAACATACTCTGAAATTTGACAGCAACTTGGTGAGAAATTCCTCATGATGGACCAGAATGGCAATCCATGAATAAGTTTCTCAACCGTTACACACCACCATGTCAGAGGAGTTGAAAGAAAAAAGGTCCACTCCTGTAGGACTAACCTCTGGTTTAGACCTGGGTCTAAAGTTAGACTCCCGCAGAGTTGAAAAGACCATCCTGAGAGTTTGATCCCTATTGGTTACTCTATTAAGACACATATAGGTATCACCATCCCAACAGGATCAACCCTTTATACAGAACTAATTTCTTCATGGGAGTACCTGTTAGTAGCTGTTATAGCCACGGAGTACTCACCCACATGGGTACCACATCCGCCAGCGGGCCGCAAACGGGGGGTAATCCTCTATACCTAGGTTCACACACATTAGCCCTGACCACTAGTCACGGCGCCTTGCTGGATTACCTGCATGGGTACTCCCATCAAAATGAGCTTTGATTAGTTTAGTCATCTTAATCCATTAATAAAAACATTTTTGGTCCCATTTGTTACATGTTTTATACAAAATGTCATATAAGGGGGTTTTGGGTGCTGCTCAACTCAAATACACACGTTACTAAGCTTGAAAATGATCAGAAAAGTCAAAACAACAATGGAATTTTGGCGCCCTCTATGGTCCAAGTGCTTCCTACTAGGCAGCCGGTAGGAGAGTACCTGTGAAGGTACTCCCATGGAGTAGCTGCAGAGCTACTCTACTACTGGCGGCTTATATGGGTACCTGTCAGTCACCTAGCAGGCAACTGCAGAGTACACTATAGGATGGGTACTGCTAAGTTAACTGCTATCCACCCAGTGGCTTGTGTACTTCGCAAGTACTTAGTTGTAGGTACTGCATCAATAATCCATCAAGGGGGTAGGTACCCTTGGAGTAGAGCTAAGAGTACACATGGAGTAGCCTAAGCTCTGGGTTACACCGTGAGTAGGAATCTTGCTGTGTATGAAAATTTGTTACATATATTGAAGAATGAAGTGCCGACATGCACGTATACCCAGAGCCGCCCTTCTGTTGCAGTGCGCTTGGGCTTGGCCTGCGCGCATTGAAAGTCAGTTCAATGTATATGCCCGTGTCGCTACTCCGTACATCAAGCTGGACAGAGTATCTGATCCAAAATCATGTGTTTGTCCTGGTAATCTTTTAACAGAATCTGAAAGACAAGAGCAAGTCAAAGGCAACTGGACAAGGAGAGAAACAGAAAACCAGCGTGATGTCAAGGTATCCGACCACTCGGATGTACCAGGTAATGGCAGACTTTAAGGCAACCAGCCCCATGGACATATCGGCTAAGAAGGGTGACGTGGTAGGCGTTATCAAAGAGCAAGATCCGTCAGGTGGTCAAGACCGGTGGTACGTCGATAATGGAGGTAAGGCCGCGAGCTGGGATTGTTTAGGCTACTAAATTTTGAATTTCTTTGGTGTCAGTTACAAATACATGTTGTTGGTATAGAGCTTGATCATATTGCTAAGAAAAAACAAAAAGTCGTAATACTGCTACAGTATAGTTTGATATTTTACTCCCATTACCAAAACAATATGGAACTTTTTTTAAAAAATAAATTTTATCTTATTTGGAGGTTTCAGCTTTCATATTTAACATTGCAAAATTTATGGCAAAGGCACCAAATTATTGGTTTGAATTTGTCTTACCATGGCCACGGTATCAAGAATAATGATTTTCTGACCCGTTTTAGATACTCTTGAGTTATCTATGGGACCCACCTTAAATTAAAAAACAAAACAAAAAACATCACACTTCAAATGCATGAGTCTGACTGGATATACCTTTGTGATATGTGACCTCAGAACCACAAATAAGGAAATGTAGTCTTTAAACATTACATTTGGTTGAATTATTATTATCCCAGCCAACAATTAAGTAAAAAGAACATTTTTTTGCCGATGTGTGAGAGAGAAGAGAGGTGGAAGAGGGATGGAGCAAAAGATATAGGAGAGAGAGAGAGGGGAGATAAGGTAGAAAATGAGAGGGAACAAGAGGGAGAGAAGGGGGAGCAGGAGGGTGAAAGGAAGGAGGGATAGAACAAGCAGGAACATTTTGAATTCTTTCCTTTTCATGTGGCAAACCATAACCACCTTGATGATTCCCTGTTTCTTTTTTTACAGACACCCAAGGTTTCCTTCCATTCAATATCTTATCTCAATATGGCAATGGGCAAGTGCAATCTGTAACCCAACAAGAGGAGTACGGCAGCGACGAGGATGCTATGGGCATCTATGCTCAGCAGCAGCAAGCACAGGTAAGGCGTGTAAGAGATTGCAGGCCAGTGGTTCTGGTCCTGTAGGAGGAATCCAAGTGTAGTTGAGATAAGAATGTGCTTCAAAAGGCACGGAAGTAGATTTTGTTATAATGCATATCACATGGCAATTGGTGGATACTGCAATATGGCATAAAATATTCTCTATATTTTATCCTTTTCATGTACACTTTATAGTCTGATTTTGCCATGCAAACTTATGTAGGTGCCACTCATTATCTAGCAGCTTGTCACACCCTGTATGTGATCGGTGATTATGACATCATTGATTTGACCCTTGACCTAACATTTGTAACGACTGTCAGGTTGTAGCTGTTAATCAATATTATGCTCACTGTATACAGAAGAGTATAAACAAAGATGAGACAAGTAGAGTTGGATTAGCTGGCATAGCCTATGACTGAGGCCCAGAGCTGTAAAACTAGGCTATCCTATATGCTGTAAACCCAGAAGTACAAAGTAATCAATAAACTCCCACACAAGTCTCACAAGGAATGCCTGGTATGTCGACTTATACGACCAGTATTTTGTGTATCAGTGTAAGAGATTTGTTTTGTTCGTGCATCATGCGCTGTGTCTTAAATCTTTGGATTTAGACTGTGCCTAAGCGCGTTTGGTAGTAAGGCGCGATAATGCTACGCAGCGCATTGATTAATTTACTTTGTACTTCTAGGTTTACAGAGTATAGTCTAGCCTAGCCTACCCTAGTCTAGTCTGGCATAGCCTAGGTTGATTCCTTTCCTAGCCTAGGATAAGGACCCAATCATAATGTAGCGACAATTGACACTGGTTGTTAGCCTAAACCATGAAAATAAGAACTAGCAAAAATAACCCATAGTTGATGTGTGGAAATACTCGTAATTAGAGCAAGAAAGCGTGTTCATGTTTACCGCTTATGTAATGGTGTATGTTAATGGTCGAATGTGACCATGTATAAACAAGCATTTATACATGGCTGCTGAAAGCAGTCTGAAATCATGCAAAGACTGAATTTGACATCTAATGATTTAATTTTGTGAGTAATAGAGGAAAGTATGGTAAACATGAAAAACACTTAGCTCTCGTAGTATGACTTGCTATCCTAACATTTAAAACCCCTACTGAAGTAGAAACTGTTGGGCTTAAATATGTACATGTTTTCATCTAGAAATATGTCTTCATCTGCACTGAATGTAGATATCTCAAAATGACCGTAATTTCACTTTTTGTGTTACCTTTCAGTATTATTATGCAGAGTGGGCTTTTGAAGCCACAGGACCAAGCGAGATCAGCCTTGCTGAGAACACGGTGGTCATGTTAGTTCAGGCTCACGACGTTGAAGGCAATCCAGAATGGTGGCTGGTAGACAAAGATGGCCGACAGGGATATGTGCCCTCCAACTATTTGGCAAGAATTGAATCATAACCGGAAAAAGACCCTGTACATCTTTTACCACTATCTTTTTACTTCCATATTGCTGAAGTAGGGACAACGGTATTGTCTGTTTTTCTATCTGTTCAGAGCAACAAGCAAAGGCACATGCTAATTAACTCCCAGTATTAGTGTTGGAATGGTGGGAGTAATATGTGTGAGCTATGTGGTCAAGAATGGAGTAAATGGACTATAGAGAATGAATCCTGGTATGATTAACACCACTGTTGACATGAGATGGAGAAGAACATGTACAGACACTTAAACCAGGATGAGGTGAATGGACTATAGAGCACATTTTTAAAAGCTGATGTTGTTTGACTCCCAGCTCGGACTTTGGAATGTAACTGCCGTTTGACCGGAATAGAGTGTAATAGATCATGTGAGATATCTGTTCAACTCCCAATGCAGACATCAGAATAACAGGAGTGTGGACATCTGCTATTTGGCAAGAATTGAATCATAACCGGAGAAAATCCCTGTGCATCTTTAACCACTACTTTTTACCTCCGCATTCTGAAATGGACAACACTATCGTCTGTTGGTGTATCTGGTCAGAGTAAAAAGCAAAGGCGTGCATGTTAACTCCCAGTATTTTTGTTAGAATGGTGGCAGTACAAGTGTGAGCTGTGTGGCCAAGATAGAGTAAACGGACTATAGAGTGTGAATCCTGGAATATCTCGTTGTTGACATTAGATGGAGAAGAACATGTACCATCACTTTTACCAGAAAAGGGTGAATGGACTGTAGAGCATGTTTAAAAGCTGTTCGACTCTCTGCTTGGACATTGGGGTATACCAACTGCTAGACCGGGATAGAAATGACTAGCGTGATCGATCATGTGAGAAATGTGCTGTATCATTCAACTCACAATGCATACATCAGAATAACAGGAGTATGGACATCAGCTACTTTGCCAAGACAGAGTGAACAGACTGTAGAATATGTGTAAACTTGTTGGTACTCCCAAATCCTGATTTGGGAAAGGAGACTGGGTGGTGTGAATGAACTATTTGAGAGGGTTACAGTCAACATATTAATTTTTTGAGTGAAAGCTACTATTGTTTGTACATCAATATCATTCCCCCATTTATACCTACTCAAGAACTCATGAGTGACATATGGACAACACACACACTCTGGCTAAGAACTTAACCCTTTAAAAATATCATCTTCTCCAGGATCTATCCAAAACCATGAACCTATCTAACCAATATTGTTTTGATTACTACGGCGTCAACCGAACTATAGCATTCTATTTTGTGTCAAAGAGTCGGCAAAAGACTGTTGCTTGGGAAAGGTGATAACCACAGCTAGGCTATGACCATAACCATCTCTTACTTTAGACAGACCTCACCAGCAGATTTATCAACGCTTTGCCCAACAGCATCAGGTCACCGTCAATAAATTAGATGACCAATATAACACTCATACGGGTATGGGTATGGGTAAAGGGTTCATGCACTTGTTTTGGTTGATGATATGAAATATGGACATGTTTCCAACTAGTGTAAAATTTGCACATAATTTGAAGTGTATTTGGATAGTTCCAAGAGTCTTACCAAAGATGGAGAGAGCAAGGATATTAGATGTGGTCTAGAAGCACTCACAAATCCCAAACTGCAGCTGGCTGGTATTCTGAAAGGGAGTCTAGCTTTAGACCTGGGTTTAAACCAGAGTATAGTCCTACATTAGTGGACCTTTTTTTCTTTAAACATACTGTGAAAGTTAAATGTAACGGGTGAGAACATTCCTCATGGATGGGGCGTTGTGGCCTATCCATGAGGAATTTTCTCACCTGTTACAGCACATTTTTAGAATATGTTGGAAGGGAAAAGGGTCCACTTATGTAGGACTAACACTGGTTTAAACCCAGGTCTAAAGTTAAACTCCCTTTCAGAATAACAGCCACTAGTGGTCTTGTGAAAGAGAACTAGGAGCACCTTTTGTAGACACAGCTGTTTGATCCCATACAAATTGTCTCTTTTATTTTTAGAACAATTTTAAGCAGTGGCGACACAATTTTGACAACTGATATAAGTAGGGACATGCAAGAGCTATCATCTCTGCAAAATCAGACAAATTCATTGCGGGAATCTTGCCATATAGGCCTACAAAGGTCACGATTTGTACGTTATAGCGCCCTCTATATGCCCATTCTCCATAGAAAGACGTGGAAAACTGGAATTTTAAGAAAAATCACATTTGCCCGCAATGAAATTTCGTAAAATTTACACAGAATGTGGATTATATATTCCAAATCAGTTGTCAAAAGTGTGTCGCCGGCGATAATTTTTGTTTTATTCTGGTTTTGTCATAATAAATGAGACGTTCAAACAGCTGTGTAGAGCGGGAGTCAATTTCAACAAGTCGGCTTTGGACCGTGTTGAGAGATGGTTTGACTGCGTGTCAAGTGCAGAAAATTGCTTGCACCCAGTTTTAAAACTTGCTAGTATATCTGTTTATTTTAAGGCGTGTTGTACAGTTTCAGACTTTGAGGAAATGTGCAAATAGTGTTTTTATCTCCAAGATCTTTCAACCTTTTTAAATTGTTTTCTGCAAAAAATGCACTTTATTCCACCTTATATAAGAGAAGACCATTAGTGTTAAGTGTGTTGACAAATACACGAGGCTCCATAACAGGATGGGTCAAACACAACATATTAATTGCTTTTTAGCATATTTTACCAAAAATGTATACATTATAAGAATTTTCATTGAAAGATGTGATTTGTTGGTCAACTTCTGGGGGGGGGGGAGTAGAATTAGTATGTTCCAGAGACCAGAATGCAGTAAAGCTCAAAAATCTTGGGTTAACTGTTTTATTGTATGGCATTTGGAAAACTGGTTTAAAATGTCTGAAAATGCACTACAGTAGTTACATTAAGAGAGTGAAGTTGCTACCTTCACATTTCTTTTGTCGTCATCCGGGAACTCTATATTGGTGTGAAACTTTACAAATGGAGTTTTGGAGTGAAGGCCATTCTTTCAAGATGAAAAATGTATAGACTTAATCAGGTCATCCCCCTTTAACACTTAAGTGATGAATGTGTCCTATCTTTCTTTAGATAATCTTTGCTGCCATACAGAGCTGTAACATGTCACACCACTCATCATTGCTGTTGACATATTGTCACACAATAATGCTTAGTAAGCATGAGGACACAAAGTAAGCTTAATTTATAAATAATACTTCTATTTTTCTTAGTTCTTTGAGCATTGTTAAAGTGACAGGAGGAGATTTTTTTAGGATACAAATTTCTCTCAAATTGCACAGGATCGATTGTAGACCACCTACCAAGAACGTCCAAAGGTTTATTGGACCAACAAGTACAAAAGAAAACAGCAAACCTTGTTTTTGAACTTGCCTGACTATCGTAATTGTCCCCATAGAACACCGTGCTTTTGACTTTCTGTCGTGCACGACAGAAAGTATTAAATCATCATATTATTACATAAAGACGGCGTATTCGGCTTATTCACTTCAGGTGTGATCTAATACATTGGAAAGCATTCCAAATATGCAAAATAACCGGGTTCGAAAAAAATTGGGGGCACTTCTTTCTGAAAATCTCCTCATGTCTCTTTAAGTGAAAATACTGCACTTGTGCATCATGTCAGGTGTATCTGTCAACAGTCATTCACTATACACAATAGTTAGGTTTCAGTAATGTACAAGTGCAACATTGTCATAAACCAAAGCTTGAGGAGCTAGGATGAAAGATGCCCAACAGTAAACCTTACTCAAGTACAAGTACTCATACTCTAGTTCAAGTACAATTTCTCATTCATACTTGAGCCCATTGCTCATATTCATTAATTGATATTTTGCTGTACTTTTACTCCTGCCAAAAGTACTCATACTCTTGCTTGTGCTAAGAATGGTCACATTAACAAACTATAGAGGGAGCTGTTCATGCAGTATCAAGCTGGTAGCACCTGTACAGACCTAAAATTGCTTCACTGTGTGGTTCAGTGGAGAAAAATCACTTAAGGGATTAGCGCGATAATGCGAGAGAATCGAAAAAATGTGAAATGCATTTTTTTTTAAACTTATAAATCAGTGATAAGTGGTACAACTTCCATATTACTGCTTTACTGAGAACCAAACCACCAAATATGAAAATTTAAGTATTTGAGGAATTTGGTCATACCGTCTCCCGTAGAGGAAACATCCAGCGTGACGTCTCATTAAACAAGCTGATTGTGGTTTACACCAGTGCAGAATAAACAAAGATCAATCATGTTTGTGTTTGAGGTCAAACTGTATAAATCATGGTGCACAGTATTACGCTTAATATCTGGGATATTCACAGGGAAAGGCCTTTTTATCACAAGTCGGAATTTTGATACGCACGTATAGACATTACGAATAATATAAAAGTACTGCCTTGTCATTAATACACGGATTTCAGCCACCCACTTGCAGGTTATGTTCGCATATCCATGCCAGTAATAAAAATACAAAAATATGAATTTTGATGATTTTTCGATGTTTCCGGATTGCAAATCATTGCTAATCCCTTTAAATCTAAAAACTTCTAAGAACCAGGGGTGTTAAGTTTGATTCAGAAAATATCCTATATGACACCAGGTTTATTGGTTTCTCAGCCCCGTAACGCACAAAGAACCATTTTGTGGAGAAAATTTACAACCTTCCGACATACATAAGAATAGGGTGTCGTTGAGGTCCCATAGCAAAATGTAACAATGTACATGTTGCTGCTTCACACAACTGCACACACAGGATTTTGGAGCATTTTGGCACGAAGTTTTGTCTGTAACTCGGCTCTTACTTGGGCTACGTACTTAATTGACCCCTCATTTTAAAGGAAAAATAATTTTTAGTGAAAACACTCTCAGATTAAAATAATGAGCATATAAAATTTGAACATTTTTACTTTTGCCAAAGGTACTCATATTTATCCCAAAGGTACTCATACTCATCCCAAAGGTACTCGTACTCATCCCAAAGGTACTCATACTCATCCCAAAGGTACTCGTACTCGTCCCAAAGGTACTCGTACTCATCCCAAAGGTACTCGTACTCCTCCCAAAGGTACTCGTACTCGTCCCAAAGGTACTCGTACTCGTCCCAAAGGTACTCGTACTCGTCCCAAAGGTACTCGTACTCGTCCCAAAGGTACTCGTACTCGTCCCAAAGGTACTCGTACTCATCCCAAAGGTACTCAAACTCATACTCATGGACTCATAAAAGTACTCGCTCTACAAGTCTGCTTTACTACTATAACAGTCATCGGGTGTGTGCTATTGTTTTTTGCTTTTGTTTTTAATTTTTGTTTTAAATGGAAGAAATGTGGAAGAAAATGTGGGTGGATGGATTTCCAACCAACATGGATGGATCGGATTCTCAGGACTGACAAACATTGAGAAAGTGTTAGTATCGTGCAAGGCTTAAATGAACAAAATGCAATGGTTAAAATTGTGCTTGTTTGTAAAAGTATACATTCCACACAGAAAACAAATTCCTATACACTTGTTAATTTTGCCTTGAAAGTGATCGAGACCAGCATTCTTGAGTCTGTTGTCAAGTTGATGTTTTTACGAAGGTCACATGTCTTTTACAGAAGTTGGGGAAATAATGTGTTGCTCAAGATTTTTTATAACTGAAGGAACTGTACTTTTATTCTTACATTCCAGGAATACCTGGGAATTCAGCAACTATTGTGAAAACCATATAACACTTGTGTGAGTGTGTTATAAATATCTCAAGCATTTACCAATTATGTCTACTTTTTCCCCGTAAGTTATTTTGACCAACCTGCACAAATGTTCTGTGATTATGCCAAGATATTTACAAGATATATATTTTATGTGTACTTGTAACTAAATTATATAAATATATATATATTGATTATGACAATAACAAAAGCAATAAACTCAACAAGAGGACTCCAATTTCTTGTACCATATTATTCATATGAATTCAATTAACATGTAATGTTATTTTAATTACACTGAAACAACATAGTTTGTGTAGGTATGTGTTTAGGCCCACCCCCACAATTCTGTGAAGATGTTATTTTTGTGCAGCTAGAACTTTCACATTTTGGTAATGAGCTAATTTTGTGTTATGAAATTTTCATAAATGCAAGTTAGCATGCCTAGCTCTAAAAAAAGTGCAGTAATATTTTTTGCAAATTGAGACAATGTTAGGTATGTGTATTCCAACTGATATTAAAATGTCATAAAAGCTGTTGTAATACAAATCAATATCAAAATAGACAACCAGTCTTTGCCTGCAGTTAGTTTGTTTAGTAAGAATCCATATTATTTGGTACATGCAAAGCAGTATATTTGCTCTGCAGCTGCCCTGACTTTGCTGAATTATACTAGATTCCAGTTGATAGTGGAATAGCCTCTACTTTTTTGTAGGTAAAGGTATGAATTGAGGGAATTAGTATATAAAAACTTTAGTCCATGTATTTGTGGTATAGCCACGATAGCCAACCCTGAGCAGTTGGGCCATTCACAGTCCCATTCAATAGTCAAAGCATAAACCCTAGAATGTTCAAAGAAAGCGCAAACTAAATCCAGGAATAGTTTCAGTGAAAGCAGGTGAAAGCTGATTTTATGAATAGTGAAGATAAAGGTTCTGCATTGTAACTCACAGGTGACTGAAGCCTTCTAAAATTTATGATATGTTGTTGGTAGGCAATTTTTAAAACCAATTCTGGTGTAGACACACTATGCATTACATAGTATAAAATACAAAGTGTTGACTGGACGGAACACAAACTTTATTTATAGTTGGCCAGTTTCTTTCAATCCGAACTCTTTTGTATATTTCTGGGTATTTCTGTCCCCTATTTTGAGTAATGGACGAAGTCCAAACTCCGCCCATAACTCTACCATCAACTGGAATCTACTATAAATTTTATTTAATGTACAGGAATATTATGCATATTGTAGTGTTTCAGAAAATATATTATATAAATTGCTACTTAAGGATTTAATGGTTCTAAATGCAATACATGCCTTTTCTCTAAATTGATTGATACATGTATATCAATAACGCAACACACAGTACAACAAGGTATGAAAAGACCATTATCTTCATTCTTATTCAGTGGGCGTGGTTTATCATGTTAACCAGAAATTTGATTGGATTAGGTCAAAGCTCCGCCCATCCATTACTGGGTAATAGATGGATAGTGCGTGCAGCAATTACGCGGTGCAGTCGAATATATGTTACGCAAATGCAATTTACGCAGCGTGACGATCACCGCGCGATGACTTTTGGTTCCTTGGGTTGTAACATTTGTTTTCAAGAGGGGTGCAATTATTTAAATGAATAAAAAAGAATGATGTTAGAATATTTTGACAAATAAATTATGTCGATAAAAAGCAAAAATTACACAATTCTAAATAAGAATGAGAATAAAAGATGAGATTTTTTGTTTTGGCCATCTTAGATGGTGTCATAATGGATGGGCATCCAATATTTTATCGTGGTGGATGCCAACAGTGCACTCTACCCACCCAATTGGGCTACTTTCGAGCATCAAAAAGTGCTCTCAAAGTATTTTTTTGGTTTGTTTGTTTGTTTGCTCGTATCCACAAGTCATTGGTAATGGCTTGTGGTAGTGTCAGGATTTATTCAGCTAGTGTGCTGATCCGGGGCCGCGTGTATCCATGATACGGACGCTCCTAACATGGCCAGCTATTTGAGGCTGGGGCGGATTGGGAACAGTCAGGGGTTTGCACCCTATTCGACACTGACTGTGATGTACATGTACAGTTGTGACTCTCTGTACACGGGACCGACGGCTTAACGTCCCCTCCAAAGGATGGGATGCTTTCATGATCCATTTGCCCAATTCCAAGTGAACCATGGAGGAGAGCGGTATTCTGTATTTAATCAATAGCTGGTATACAGATCAAATCCAGAATTGATAGTACCCGAATAAATCCCAGCAAGTGTTGGTGAGTGCTGCCCAAAGAAACCAATGGTAATGGTAAAAATTGGGCCACTTTTTACCTTCTTGTGTTGTGCCTAATCAAATATTTGTTGCCAACACTTGAGTTAAATAAGACCAGACTGTCTAGGATGGCAACATACTTTTAGGTTATAATGACTTGCTTCTTGCGAGAGGAGTTGAAAAAGTTGTACAAGATAATTAAAACAATTTTTTAAGTCAGACAGCTTCCTTTGTATTATTTATAAGTTGACTCAAGACGTGTATTGCATTGAGACAATCTAATCTTGATGTAGCCATTTTGGCCAGGGTCCAGTTTTGTACTGTGTATTGTGACTTTTTTGTACATAATAAGAGACGTTTGTTTATAAAGTGTACCTTCATGAAAATCGGGCCAAACATGATGTGGAGATTGAATTGATAGATTGATGATCATTGAGAGATGCACAGAAGAGTTATATTGTCATGAACAATATAAAGTGATGATCACTTAGTAGGTTTTATCAAGGGGGGAGGGGGCATCTGGTGTAAATTTGTCCCCCACTTACACTAAAGCCACTCATTCCAGAAAAAAATAAGTCTCCTGTCATATGAGGTTTTCACTGTATGTTTAGCAAAATATCCGTTTTGCAAACATTTTTAGTCAAACTTAAGTTTGATAATGGTTCAGAAAGATTTATTCTATGTTAAACTATTACACACTATATAAAACATGCAAATTTGCTTGACACTCCAAAAACCCACCCCACCATATCTGACTTCATCCACTGCCAGTCACCGAAATACCACTCCCATAAAAAATATCTAGGGAAATCTGTCCTTGTCTTGATTGATCGATCGCTTACATAGTATCTCCCATCACTAAACCACACAGCAGTCATTAATGGCGAGATCGCGTCAGAGGATAGGGAGATCTCAGCGTAAATGACCATATTGGGATATACCACTAATGTGGATGTCATTTTCAGCCTTCTGGTATATGAATATCTCTTTTGTATACCAATTTTAGTATAGAGATGAGTCGCCTTTTCAAACTATTCCAAAATTCTTGGGAAAGTTGCACAAATTTCCTGCATCCAGAGCCATTTTGCAAACCCCACTTTCATACACTAACAGTAATCTCTAAACAAGCTTTTTAAAGAAACACAAATATTGCACTGCCATGTGTCTTGCCCATGAATTTTTAGTAGCTTGTGTATATAAAGGAAAGAGCTGACGGATTCTTTTCACCTTCGAAACCAGTCAAATGAGGGAAAATAGGAGCATAATGTATATTACTTAAGGGGGCTTGTTCCGATTTATGTGTACTGTGTTCTCTACTTATATAAGAGCCTGGCACTTGCACATACACCCCATCAAGTACCGTGGGAAACAAACTTGCGGTTTTGATGGTAGACGCAATAGTGCATGTTGCAAAGCCCTACTCAATACTGTGCTAATTATTGATGGTTAACCACTAAAATGGCAGTTTTTTGTTTTTGAGATTGAAATGGATTTGAGGGCTCAAATTTCAGGACGACAATGAGGAAAATACAGCCTTTCATCTGATATCAAAATCGATACTACTTCCGGGTAAATCAGGGGAGTCCCAAAGACGATCGGAACACGCACCTTTAAATGCAAGCCACTGTTTGATACTCGACTCTGGAAAAAGTCACCGAGCAGATTTAGTACCTCATACTGATTGGTAAAAAAACTATTTTATTGTACCAATGAGCAGTATGATAAGTAAGGTGATAGGGCTTAAGAGAATTTGAGTGAAAGGTCACTCAAATGAATCGATCATGTAATAAACAAACAGATACACTGTAAAAAATGGTCAAATTTGCATTCTTGCCCACTGCAATTTCGAGGGATATATTTTGTTCAGATGCCAGATCTTTATGATGGGATAAAGGTGTGGTAAAATCAAGTAAAGATTATCATTGGTTAAGTGTTGCGATTCACCGATGAGATTTTGAAAATGGCCTGAATGTACATTACATATGAGTGAGAAGTGTTAAACTCACATCATGGTTAAATAAGATTGTATTTTATACCCACCCTAACGGTTAAATCGTACAATGTTGTAATTATTAACAATCAGCTCTTCATGTAAATATTTATATTGTAAATGTATGCACCTGACTTTAATGTTACACTGACCAAATTTGTCAACACCTGTACATATTTTTGAGATGTATTAACACCACCACAAAAGCAATCTAACTACCACTAGTTAACCTTTGTATAAAAAGAAAATGGCAATCATGTATATGTAATTTTAGTCTTGATATATATGGTATTATTTCAAACAAGTACTTATGTGAGGTTGGACACTGATTTAAGCAAAACTGACTATATCATTTGTATATACATATATAGGTCCAAAAATAATTCCAAAAATTTGTTAAGTATAGGCCTCTGCTTGTGTAGAATATATATGACTGTATATTTAATGTGTGTGATGTGAAAACCTAGATCACCCTGTATTTTTTCAATGTTAAAAAATTGCAAATTGTTTTAATATAGTGTATGATTTTTCTTTTGTAACCCACATGCTATTGTACTTAAGTCTTGATATGAAAACGTGGAGTTATTATCCTTGTATTGTATATTATGCAAACTGATGTTAGCCGTGATGCAATGTTGTAAAAGTGATAAGTTATGAATGTTTGTAGGCTTTGGGCATGGCATTAAGCAAATCTTTCCTAATCGTTAAAGCAATAATAGCAGTTTTTTAAGAGCGCCCCCAATTTTCCAAAAATTTTGAGATTTTTACACAGTTGTATTGGTAACTGGCTAGTAAACTATACCTGTGAATGGTTAAGCTCGAAAATGTCTATGTGTCACAAACGAAGGGATTTTGTAATTAGAAAAATTAATATCGGAGATCTCCGATAATAATTCAAAGGCTGCTGGAAACGGCCTTCCAATATGAAATAGCCGGGAAATAGCGCCATGTACGTGTCTACGCTCATCCATTAGTTGTTTTATTGGTTCAGGCAAGGCAAGTTAGAGGTGTAGTTTCCTAGACAATTACCAACATAACTGTGCAAAGATATCAAATTTTGAAAATTGGGGGCGCTCTTCAAAAAATGTGCTGTTATTTGCTTTAGCTGTGGGTGGATCACAGAGAATTATCCAGGATAATCCCATGAACAATCTGGGATAATCTGCAATGTGGGATATCTCAAAGGCTAATTTGAAGTATTCTTATTGACTGCTATAACATTCTCCTTGATGACGTCAACTATTGTTGCATATTGTAAATTACATAATTTGTACATGGTTTCAGTATTATTTGTAATGAGCTGAATAACTTTGCCAGCAAATGACTGTCACAAAACTTACCAATTGTGGATTTATGCAAGTGCCACTAAATTGGTGTGTATTGTTTTTTCTATATTTTTCTTTAATATGCGACATTTTGTTTGAATTAATCCATGAGAAAGAAATCATATTTCTTGTTCGTCAGCAGTATATCAGAAAATAAAGATGCCATGCTCAAATGATCATAATTACTGTTAGATTTCTAATTAATTCAAATAATAACCAAAACAGTGAAACTCGCAAACTGTTAAAACCTGTTAAAAATCCTTAATAATTTGTATTACAAGAAATGAGAGTATTGTGTTGGTGGTGAGTAAGTGATGTAGGACCCATCTTATAAAAAGGATATTTCCCACATTATTACCTCTGTGTTTTACAATCATAAGTATTATGTTCAATAAGTTTTACACCAAAAATTATGTTCAATAAGGTTTTACATTACACCCAAAATTATCATGTTCAATTAGGTTTACACCCAAAATTATGTTGAGTTAGGTGTACACACAAAATTATGTTCAATGAGATTAACACACAAAATCATCATGTTCAATGAGGTTTACACCCAAAGTTGTCATATATAGAATAAGTTTTACACCCAAATGAACAATTCAATGCCAAAGATCACCCATGTTAGCAAGGTTTACACCCAAAGTGATAGATTTACACCCACAATCAACCATAGCTAACTCAAGGTTTGTTGCACAAAGTTAGAAATTACAACACAATGTTCATCCCAGTGAAATATATGTACCTCTAAATTTGTAACATTTTCTTGGACCGGATTCCAAAAACATGTCAAATGTAACAACCCAAATAACGATTTTCACACCCAACTTGAGATCATAGCAAGAACATTGCACCACTCTTCCATTTTTGCCAGAGTCCTGTTAATTTTGATTTTCCAGGCTGTCCAACTTAAGAAACAATTTCATGTCTTAGATGCACTTTTCGATGAAGACTAATGATTGGTATTAAAAACACTTAACCTGATTGGACTACTTCTAGCACAGATTCGCTGTCAGCGTTTCCATTGTTTTAGGCCACAGTGAAGTTGAACCATTGCTGAAACTAATGGACTAGCATGACAGACTAGACTGGAGCCTACTCTATATCTAGATTTCTAAGCACATAATGTCTCGCCTCACTCACGGCCATTTTTTCAATGAACTGCCACCCGATATCAGCTGGTCTGCCCACTACCAGTTTGCCGACGGATCCAGTAATTGCCAATCTTTATCACTAAAGTCCCTAGGGTATAAGGCCCATGAAATTGCCTAGCCATGGGTCCCTTGTTAGGGGTAAAAAAACGAGTCTCATTGGCTCGCAATTCAAATTCCCCCGAAAAGCAATATGCATACCGTGCACTGTCCTGGAGTGTTTTGACTAAATTTAAATCTTCAAATTCCATTTTAACCACGTAAGCTAATATAGTTTTTTGATGCAATTAACTTTGTTCACAGTAAATTAGCCCTAAATTGCACGGTATGCTCACACAAATTTTCTAATTTTTTACCCCAATTGCCATGGTTTTGAGGCAACTGTAGTCTGATTGGAGATCATTAAATTTTTTTAGTCAGTATGTAAAAAAAAATCAGTTTCACTACCATGAGTCCAAACAAGCCTAGTCTAGGTCAGTGGGTATTGGGAGATGGCCTTCCCAAATGACACAGGTTTTTAGGAACGGCATCTCAAAGCCTGACTTTCGTTTTATGACCATATATGGTCCATTCTCAAAAAACGATAATGTTCCGGTTTGGTTCTCCAACATGACCGGACTATCAACATTAATGCATTCCTGAAAATCATTAAAACTCGAAACTTTTATATTTTTAGAAACGGAACATACACTAACTAACGTTATCTGGGTATAACGTATCTGGTTCGGGGGTGGTCGGCCTTTTTCTTAATCGTTCCGTTCTTAATAAAAGTACAGGCTTTACCGGCTTAATCTGTATATCTTATCAGTTATTACCCTCATACTAAAGCATAGTGTGGTATTCGACTTTAGCGGCACGGTGTTTAGCAGAGCGCTGCGGGAGTAAGGTCACGTATCTGTCGCGGTATCAACGTAACATGAGGGCTTTCTTTCATTACCAGGCCTGGAAATTGTTACTTCAAAACCAATTTTTATGCAAAACATGTATGATATAACATTGACGTGTTAGCGTGATTTATCGCATATTTGGAACCTTCTTTCTCACCATATTTTTGGCAATTTGGTTCAATTTTCAATTATGGTAACGGTACTGTTTCATAATGGGCGACATGCTCTCAGAGAACTTACGAAACTTTAATCATCCAATATTATCGTCTTTTGGACAGTTATAATTATGGCTAATAGAGGCTGATGAAAATTTCATGTTACCTGTGATATTCGCAACTTGGGTACGAGCAGAACACATTTTAAGAATGGATTTGGGCTGGAGACATGGCAAAAAACAAGAATTAATGCATCTCCCTATTGCTTGGTACTTTCATACCCGGTTACATCTTCTAGTCCGGATCATTTTGAAAGCATAACTCGTAAGACACTATCAGTGATTTTATCCACAGATCAAATATTTGAAATTTGCAGGAAATAGCGTAAAAGTGAAGGAAATATTTGTTAAGAATTCTCCATAGTTACTTATTATTCCAACTGAAGAATTGACAAAAGGAAGAAAACGGCAGTGTTCAAAGATAACGAATCTCCATTAATTACGTTTTGTAGGAAGTATCCGAACGGACACCCCTAATGCCTAAAATCTCAGATTTTGTCCTTACTTAGGGGCTTCTTCTGGTCCTATCATTTGTAGGGTATTTTAGGAAACCTATACTGTTGCCAGACATGCAACAATCTGATTTGATGATTTTTTTTTCGCTTTTCTATTTAGCAATCACATGATAGTGTCTTTAAGTATAATGGTATTAATGAAGCATCTCATCTTAAGAACAAACAGGCTTTAAACTGTGTAGACTGTGGGCGACACGAAAAATCGTTTTTGAACACTTTATCGTAAGAATGGCCCATATAAATATAAAGGTGAAGATGAATCATCTCAAAAGCACTGACTTAAGGGTTATAACCTATACAGAATCTACCACGGTAGTGGAGAAGGGTTAAGATGGAAGGCATCTCAAAAGCGATGACTTAAGGGTGATAACCTACAGAATCTACCACTGTTGAAAGGGTTTTTAAAATGGAAGCCAATCTCAAAAGCCATGACTTAAGTGTTATAACCTGTACAAAAATCCAAACAATGGTGGGAGTGTAATGTTGCTGCTCATGTTTTATTTTGTAAATCCTTGATAAGTTTTGTTGTATGTTGTTTAAAGGACACTATCAGTGATTATCCGACAGAGTGAAACTAATTTGAGATTTGCAGGAAGAATAGTTTAAAAGTGAAGGCTAAGACTGTTAGAATTCTTCATAAGTTACTTTTTCCAAACTGAAGAATTATACAGAAAAAGGGAAAAAACGGCAGTGTTCAAGATACAAATCCCATTCAATTACGTGTTGTAGAAAGTGTCCTAACGGACAATTTGAATAAAATAATCGATTTTGTGTTATTAGATCATTTGGTCTTGACACTTGCAGGGTATATTAGAATACCCAATACAATTCCAGGTATGCAAAAAACTTATTTTTATGATTTTTTGTTATCTGATTTATCAAATCACTGATGTGCCCTTTAAGCTCTGGCAGCTGAGTTTATACAGCTTTTACACCAATTTTTTTGTAAGTAGTAAATCTTAATTCTAATTAATGTGTAGGTAAATAATACTGTATACGAGTGTTTTCAAAAACCTTTGAATGGTAAAGGGTTTTTAGATGAAATCAAATGCAATCTTAGAGAGGTGGAGTGACAGCTACCCAACACAGTCTAATGACAGAAACTCCCTTATCAAATGATCCAAACACCCCTTTAAGTGGAAGCTTTAGGTAAGCCACCGTCCTCTAGTTTGGAAGCTTTAGGTGAAGCTTCCTCTCTACTGTGGAAGCTTTAGGTGAGGTCTTCATCTCTACTGTGGAAGCTTTAGGTAAGTCTTCATCTCTATGTGGAGCTTTAGGTGAAGACTTCCTCTCTATGGGAAGCTTTAGGTGAAGGCTTCCTCTCTCCTGTGGAAGCTTTAGGTGAAGACTTCCTCTCTACTGTGGAAGCGTTAGGTGAGACTTCCTCTCTACATGTGTGGAAGCTTTAGTGAAGACTCTTCCTAATGTTTGAAGCGTTAGGTGAGTCTTCCTTCTACTGTGGAAGTGTTTCGGTGAGACTTCCTCTCTACTGTGAAGCTTTTATAGAAGACTTCCTCTCTACTGTGGATCTTTGTTTGAGGTCTTCATCTCTTTGTGGAAACTTTAGGTGAACGTCTTTGTTCCCCTCTGTGGAAGCTTTAGGTGAAGTCTTTGTCTCTACTGTGGAAGCTTTAGGTGAAGCCTTCCTCTCTACTGTGGAAGCTTTAGTTGAAGTCTTCCTCTCTACTGTGGAAGTTTTAGGTGAAGACTTTTTCCTCTCTACTTTGGAAGCTTTAGGTGAAGCTTCCTCTCTACTGTGGAATCTTTAGGTGAGGTCTTCATCTCTATTGTGGAAGCTTTAGGTGAAGTCTTTGTCTCTACTGTGGAAGCTTTAGGTGAAGTCTTTGTCTCTACTGTGGAAGCTTTAGATGAAGTCTTCCTCTCTACTGTGGAAGCTTTAGGTGAAGTTCCCCCCCCCTTCCTCTCTACTGTGGTAAGCTTAGTGAAGGTCTTCATCTCTATTGTGGAAGCTTTAGGTGAAGTCTTTGTCTCTACTGTGTCAGCTTTATTTGAAGACTTCTCTCTCTACTGGTGGAGCTTTTAGGTTAAGTCTTCCTCTCTACTGTGGAAGCTTTAGGTAAGGACTTCCTCTCTGTGGAAGTTTTTAGGTGGAGACTTCCTCTCTACTGTTGAAGCTTTTGTTAAGTCTTCCTCTCTACTTGGAAGCTTTAGGTGAACTCCTCTCACTGTGGAATCTTTAGGTGAAGAACTTCCTCTCTACTGTGGAAGCTTTAGGTGAAGTCTACCTCTCTACTGTGGAAGCTTTAGGTGAAGCCTTCCTCTCTACTGTGGAAGCTTTAGGGGAAGTTTTCCTCTCTACTGTGGAAGCTTTAGGTGAAGTCTTTGTCTCTACTGTGGAAGCTTTAGGTAAGGACTTCCTCTCTACTGTGATCTTAGGTAATTTTTTCCTCTCTATGGGAAGCTTTAGGTGAAGTTTTCCTCTCTACTGTGGAAGCTTTAGGTGAAGTCTTTGTCTCTACTGTGGAAGCTTTAGGTGAAGCTTCCTCTCTACTGTGGAAGCTTTAGGGAGACTTCCTCTCTACTGTGGAAGCTTTAGGTGAAGTTTTCCTCTCTACTGTGGAAGCTTTAGGTGAATTTTGTCCTACTGTGGAGCTTTAGGTGAAGACTTCCTCTCTACTGTGGAAGCTTTAGGTGAAGTCTTCTCTACTGTGGAAGCTTTAGGTGAAGCTTCCTCTCTACTGTGGAAGCTTTAGGTAAGGACTTCTCTCTGTGGAAGTTTTAGGTGAGACTTCCTCTCTACTGTGGAAGCTTTAGGTTAGTCTTCCTCTCTACTGTGAAGCGTTAGGTGAAGACTTCCTCTCTACTGTGGAAGCTTTAGGTTAAGACTTCCTCTCTACTGTGAAGCTTTAGGTGGTCTTCCTCTCTACTGTGGAAGCTTTAGGGAGCCTCCTCGTCTACTGTGGAACTTTTATGTGAATTTTTCCTCTCTACTGTGGAAGCTTTAGGTGAAGTCTTTGTCTCTACTGTGGAAGCTTTAGGTGAAGGACTTCCTCTCTACTGGGGAAGCTTTAGGTGCAGTTTTCCTCTCTACTGTGGAAGCTTTAGAAGAAGTCGTTGTCTCTACTGTGTAAGCTTTAGGTGAAGACTTCCTCTCTACTGTGGAAGCTTTAGGTGAAGCTTCCTCTCTACTGTGGAAGTTTTAGGTGAATGACTTCCTCTCTACTGTTAAGCTTTAGGTGAAATTTTCCTCCCTAAATGAAGCTTTAGGAAGTCTTTCACAGGCACATTTTGGGGCATTGATTTACCTAAATACCATACACTGTTTTTGCATTGTTTTTCAATTTCCAGCACTATTGTGCCAGTGAAAACATATTACCAGTAATATAATAAGTGATTATAACAAAGGTGCTTGTTCTGATTTTTGTCCCATGTTCACTTCTTGATACGAGAGCTTGGAACTTGCATACACTTCCCACCTAGTATCGGGTAACAAACCTAAGGTTTTTGATGGTTGAAGCAATAATGCATATTGCAAGTCCTTATTCATTATTGTGTAATATTGATGTTTAAACCTTAAAACACAGTTTATTGTGTCTATTTTGGGGGGGAACGAAATGGATTTGAAGGCTGAACTTTTAAATAAAAGAATATGGCCTTTCATTTGAGATCAAAAATAGGTACTACTTCCGGGTAAATCGAGGTGGTCCCAAGTAGTTCAAGCGTGATCGACCTGGCCCCTTTAACATCATACTGAAGCTTTGGATTCCTACAAGATTGTTATTGACGCAATGTTTTGTCTTTAAGTAGAAATTCCTGCACAGCTACCAAATATGAACTTAAGATTTGGGTGTTATATTCTGCAAAATGAGTATTTAATTTTTATCACTTCTGCTCGGGTAACTTCCCAGAATATTTGATTTTGAGTATTGGTGTTTTGCACACTAAACCAGAACTATTTTGACGGGTTCATGTTGATTAATTATGAACATAAACCTCAAACCATTTTCTACCACATATAGGCTTTAACCGAAAGAAGCTTGAATTAGGGAATGCCTTGTTGCTTTTCGTGACTAAGTTTACATTCCCTATACGTCTTAGTGTCCACCCTTTTACCTCATGGAAACACATGGTCTAAATAAACATCTGAGGAAATTTATGAGCAGTACCCTATCAACCTGTATACAGACATTTTGAGGGACCACACAAATCTTTTTATGTCTTTTGAATGCTAGGTTTTTCATATTATTAGGTTGCTCTATTTTGGTTGGAAATCTTTGCACATTGCTATTTTGTAAGGCTCCAGCTTAATTCATTCCATTTTATCTTGCATATTCTTGTCAATGAAATTGAACAGTCCGTGATGCACTTTTACCTTTCAAACTTCTTAATGGAAGAATGTTGGGCACTGGGATGTTTAAAACAATGGAATTAGCATGGAACACAGAATTTGATTAGAAACCATTCACAGGCCATGTTCTTATATGTTGCTTTCCATATATGGCAATTTCCCAGCATCATGCTTTCCAGATATGCAATTCCCCAACATCTTGTTTCCATATATGCAATTTCCCACAGTCATTGCCTTTCCCATAGATGGCTATTTCCCCATTGTTTGCTTCCCATATATGGCAATTTCCACAGCATCATTGCTTCCCATATATGGCATTTCCGGATTAACATGACAAATATTTTGGTCAACTTATATAATTATGATTTGGCCTGCTCTATGCATATAAGAGGGGGGTTATACTTTTGTATCCCTCAGAATGTCAGGACATGGATTATAACCCCTCACGATTTGGAATTGTTACTTTTTAAATCTCAAATGTTTGAAACTAGTTTATGTACGGTTGTATATCAGTGACAAGCGAATGTACTCCCATTGTAACAATCACTTTCTTCATGCTTGAATAACTCTTATGGTAATGTAAACAGTGGCGTAGCCAGGTTTTGTTGATGAGGGGCACAAATTTGTGAATGTACTGACTTGTGTATTCTACCGACAAATTTTTTTTTGGCCTTCGCTGCGCTTGCCGGTTGCCCCACATTTCTTTACCGTCGCCATGGTGCCTCCAAAATTTATTGAAAATTAGTGGGTGGGTTAAACGAGAACTAACATCGTCGCCTATTGCCAAAGCCAAGACGTAGTAGTAGTATGACAATTGTTATTAACCAATTTGTATGAAGCTCTTTTGTATTTCATATCTGCCCCACACCCTCAAAACGAACAGCTTTTTAGACAAATGTAGCGACGGACCCTTATTTACCCACAAAACATCACCGCCGGGGGACACATGACCCCCCTTCTGTCTACGCCACTGACTGTAGAAGGGTCTCAAACAAAATGTGCCAAAAGTAACCATTGTCTGGGTTATCTTACTGATACTGATTATTAAACTTTTGGGAGGGTTATCTTAAAGGTGGTTGTTCCGATTTATGTGTATTGTGTTCTCTACTTGATGATGAGAGCCTTGGCACTTCACATACACCCAATCAAATACCGTTGTAAACAAACTTGCGGTTTTGATGGTAACGCAATAATGCATGTAGCAAAGCCCTAATCAGTACTGTGCTAATATAAGTGGTTAACACTAAAACGGCGGTTTTTGTTTTATATTTAAGGGAATGAAATGATTTTGAAGTCTCCAATTTCAGGACGAAATGGCAAAATACGGCCTTTCATCTTATATAAACTCGATACTATTCCGGGTAAATCAGGGGGGTCCCAAGACGATCGGAACACTCACCTTTAATGGCAACACGTTATGACTTTGATGCAGGTTATACTTGATTCTTGCAACTTCTTAACATAAGAAGACTCTTTTTCAGCAGTGATTTGTTGTCCCCCCTCAATATATTAATAATTTGTTTATTCAGTTTGTAGTTGGAAACAAATGTTGAAAGCCTACGTTCTGGCAAACATCTTTACTATTGGACTATGTAGATATCTATTGTGTGTGCTATGTTAACTTACATTGTGGT
>JAMKCH010003884.1:0-35146 GCA_023653785.1 Ophioderma brevispina
TTTATGGCTTGCCATACATGTGGGCACAAAATTGCTGGCCTGGGCCAGCGCAAACCCCTCGTGGCTTGACTCACTGGTCCATGGAACTGGGGCCACAGGGGTCCCTGGTTTGATTTCCCACCCACAATGTGAAACCTTCTTAGCTTCTATCCTTTTACCCCTTCCTTCCTCCCAGGAGATGGCATAGAGACCGAGAGCCTTGTTAGGGATTATGGCTGAATGCAACGGTCTGCCTCATTTTAATTGTTGCTATGTGGAGAGAAAGAGGTTGCCTGAATTCTCATTTTGGGTCTTTGTAATAGCATTTGTCTAGTTTGAAAGTCTTACAGCATCATTTATTCACACGTGTTCTAAATAGGCTGCAGTAGAATGTTTAAATATGATTCGATTACAAGAATGATGTTAAAGACAACACGACACTCAAAGAGCAATTGCAATGTAAATTGATCATTTAGATATCATCGTAAAGTCCGAAGAGTATTACACCTTAGACTTACTTTTCTACAACAACCTTGGTTTACTGTTTAGTCGGTCCATTGTTGATGCATACTTCAGTTTTGATAACCTTGAATGTGCTAACATAGTCGACCCCCCGTCCAGGTAATGGACTTGTGTTGTTTTCTGCTATGTGTACTATTAAGATTTGATATCCGCTCCTTCAAAAAGTTTTAACAATGTTGATAGTTAGTGTTTTGCACTTGGTATTAAGTATGTATGCTCTAACCTCCATGTCATTGTCGAAATAAAATTAATCTCAAAAAAGAGGCACTGTTATGCAATATCCGATAGCTGCCAGAAAAGCAGCGGTAAACCTGTGAACCAGCCGTTGTTGGATGCTACGTGATTCTGCCCCTCAATAAGGCCTAAAAAAAATTGTGTGATTGGCGTAACATAGAAAAACACTAGAATTTCGCGGTTCTCGACGGCTTTCGCGCTCGCTATATTCCAAAAGAATATAAAGCTGTGGGCCGCCCCATGACCTTTGAACCCTTGGCACATGACCTTTGACCTCATCACATATGAGGGATCCATTGTGCACCATGAAAGAAGTTTGGTTCCAATTGAAGGTAAACTTTTCATATTTTGAGGGTCATTTAAAAAAATTAAACAATTTGGACACACACATACACCACATCCACACCACATCCACACGAACAAAGGATGCTAAGTGGTCCTGCCAAGATATAAGTGGCGGCCCACAAAAATAGGGTAGTAGGTCGGATTTTTTTTTTTTTTATTTTTCACATACCAGAACACAAATATAGACACACATAACAAAAAACAAATGGGCAATATTCACTTTTCTGTAACAACATTTTTTATTTGTCATTTTGAATGTCTGCACAACTTTAGAGTACCGAAGTATGACCTCATTAAATTCCTGTTTTGCAATTTCAGCGTTTCATGACCACAAAAAAATAACAATATTTAGGGTCGGCGGTTTTGGTAAAAATAGGGTTGCGGTCGGGTTACGCCAAACATTTTTTTTTAGGCCTAATGCTCACAGATAACATGTACCTTCAAATGTGCTTCAGCCATTTGATGCCACTTGCTTATATACTCTTCGGCTAAATAATCTTCCACCTTATATATTTTTCATGCAAAGGGTTGCCACGTTTTTGTAAGACCTTACCATTTTCCTGACGCAATAGATTACTTCTGGCAGGTTCATAAACTTTCACCTGATGCCATATTAACGCGATGCCTGGAGGAATAGTGGAGCGGTTGGGACTGCAAAATTGTCGATTACCCCTCCCCTCGGTACCACAAAACGCAACCACTTCTATTTGAAAGATAGTAATAAATATTTTAAAAAATGATGGTTGTGGTCAAAAATGGGTTGGGTGGCAGGGGTGGTTTTTTTTTTGGGGGTCAAAAAAAAAATCACGTTTTTTGGCTAAACTTAAGAATATCAAGAGTTATTAATTTCTCTTAGCCAACACAAAATTTTAAATCATCATGCAATCTATCAATCTCTGACATTTAATATTATAGATTTCTGTGTTATTCAATATATAAATTTAAAAAACTAAAAAATTAAAAAAAAAAACCTTTTTTCCTAAAAAAAGCATCCTTTTTATCACATGTCACCGACAACGAGTATTACCTGAAGTCTTTATGCCAATGAATAAAGCCTATATCAATAACAAAAAAGGGATACGATAAAAATAAGATTGTAATATTTTAACCTTAAAAAATATAAAAAAATAATAATTTCTCGCTTAACCTTGCAGCCCAAATTTCAGTTTTCGGCATAGAAATCATCCCTGCCACCAAATATTTCCACCACAACTCATCATTTCTTCAATCTTATATATGTTATCCTTCAAAAAAGGTGGGTGTGTTTTGTGGTACGGTGGGAGGGGTAAACGCGAAAACTAGAGTACTTTCAAGGCTCGGCCGCTCCGCTAGAAGAGGGGATTCTGTTGGCAGCATGTGTACACACAAACACCAAATTACCGTGGCTTTAGTTTTGCAAACCATTTTATTACGCAGGCAATTTTTTTTATCTTGCTGCATCAGCTGCTAATGCATGAATTAAGTGCTCCCTCATCCTCAAAAACCATCTTGCCCTTTGCTCACATAATCACCTTCAATGCTGCGCGTTAACTCTCTTCATAATACAATGGAAATGCTTTCGAAATCACGACAGGATTTCTGGTTGGGTATCATAGCAAGACACTTCCCACGTTACACATCTCTCGTATTATATCTCACCTATATCAACAAAAAAGGATTATACAGGATGAGAAATGCACGATACTGCATAGTGGTATCAATTGTCAATCATCCGGAGCACCACCCGTTTATGCTTTTTTATTTAAAGGTCCATCCCTATCGCTAAACCTCTCCCAAAGCCCAGATTTTACCGGAGTGGTCAACTTTGTATCAAAGAAGCACTAGTTTTCTTCTCATTTACCCTGTAAATCTAGAGCCCAAAAGTATGTTGGTTTGGAAATTATGAGCAAAATGTGCCCGCATTTTTGGTCGACCAATATTAATTTTAACACAGTACTCTCTATGGTCTTGCAAATCACGTTTTTTTCTCTCGCATCAAAACGGTTTGAATATCGGTCGCGAAACTTTACAGATGGGTTTGGAGTGAATGCCAATCTATTACATAAACTTCATTCCTTAAAGCGGGCCATCCCCCTTGAAAATACCATACATATTGGAATAACAAAGGATTCCCGCAGATTCTGTCAAGCCATAATTGATTGCAAAAAATCGTACAACTATCAATTGTCACAGGTATTTTCTTTCTCAGCTTCCGTCTCTTTTGTATTGTTTTCCTGTTTGACATGGTAATACCCCAAATATTCTGATACCTACTTTTTTCATCCCCAGGTATTCTCAAATGTATTTACTCTGGCCCATGGAGGGATGAATATGTTATCATAAATATTGTTTCAACAGTCTCCAAATATACCTTAAATTCCTACGATTTCGTAATTGTCTCCGGATACACAAGGACCAAAGGTGATTGAACAAATGCCGGATTTGGCCTGCAGTTGCCTGCTGAGAACTCCTGCTGCATACCGTTAACCCAGTGGAGTTACATCGGGCCATCTTTCAACAGTTAATAAACTAGTATTCATATACTTGACTTACTATCTGATGAATTCAAAGACTCTATAAAAGCAGCGAATTGGATTGAGTCAAATTGTACTTGTTGCCATTGTTCTTAAATGTTCAATGACAGGTTCCACAAGATTTCCCCGAACGATGTGCTATTGTAAGTCGTCTCGCATAGCAATTATTCTCCTGAAGAACCTAACAGCACCTCAGATAGAACAAAAAAATGCACGCAATACCATGATTAGAGGGTGTTTTGAACCAAAATCCCAAATGCATTGCATTACCTAACTGTACAAAACGCATGTCAGTAGTTATAGGGGGAAAAAGCGTTCAAGAAGTTAGAAGACCACAAAACTTTCATGATCATGCTAAAATTCCCTTTGCTTTGTGGGCTAATGAGTGTAAAAGTCAAGGTTGTTATGTTGTAAACTAGCCTTTTTGGTGGGAATCACATTCCCTATTCAAGGTGAACTTTCCCAAAACTGGTGCATTGTGGTGATTGACTAAATACACCCTCTGACCATGAAACTATACATGTACCAGGTTGTTTTTCTCAGATACAATTACTAATGCAAAAACAAATCCCATTTGAGTGCAAGTTGGTATGTCATACGTAGTTCTTGTGCACTTATCACTATACTAGTACTGCAAAAGTTTAGTTCTTGAAAAAAGATTTTGGATCTGCCAAAAACTGTAAAATACTCGACATTTATTGCCATTTAATAAGCCAGAGGCATAACATTTGCACATCCCCGAATGCATCTCATTCGGTGCCCATTTTCATCCGGCACTTTTACCACCTCAAGTCGGCTAAAACCATACGGTAGGGCGTAACAAAAATAACCAGAAAACGTATCCTATCTGTGACGTTGCACAACAGTTGGGTAATTGCCGTCAGTACATAGGGCACAGTACATCGAAAATATCACGTTTTGTCGTGATTTCAACAACACCAGTGCCTCGCTTGTTTTTTTGTTCCATAGATATTCTTCTACATTTTAGGTAGGGAGATGAAAAGTACTGTCTTGTAATTTTAGGCACTGATCGGCGACGCGACCAACAACAAATTTGTTTTTTGTAAACATGACCTCTGGTACCAGTTCCCGGATGGAAATGGGCACTGAATGATGATGCATTTCGGGGATCGTGCAAATGGTCTATTACATACACTTGGTTCAGGCCATAACTATTACCTTTCCATCTGGACAATGAAATTAACAAACTTAATGCTTGCCATCATGGCATTAACTACTTGCCCCCAAAAAAGTTCGAGATATAGCACAAGCCCAAACCCCTGCAAGCTGATTCACATATCAATCGGCTCTTAAGCAATCCAATGCTTTTCAATGATTTATTATTTATGGTATTACAGAACCAGCAATTCTCCTCAATACTAAAAGAACACCTTAAAACTATGCCGCTCACCAAGCTTCCTTATATTGAAAGATGAGAGAGGTTATGCACACGCACGCACACACACCCCACACAGGCACACACATCAACACCACACACACTCTCTCTTTACCAAGGATATGCACTTCCAGATATACCACTGTCCCAAGGGAAAGAGTTATCTTTATCAATTAAAGTTTTTATTACTACACAAGAGAAGTGTTAATCCCCCAGTGCACAGCTGTTTGACCCCATGCAAATTGTCTCTTTTATTTTAAGAGTAATTTTAAGCAGTGGCGACACAATTTTTGACAACTATTATATCTAGGGACATGCAAGAGCTATTACCTCTCCAAAAATCAGTCAAATCCATTGCGGGAATCTTGCCATATAGGCCTACAAAGGTCATGATTGTATGTTATAGCGCCCTCATTATGCCCATTCTCCATAGAAAGACGTGTTAAACTAGATTTTAAAGAAAAATCATATTCGCCCCCAATGAAATTTTGTATACAAACACACACAGTAATACCCTGTCAGTGGTACAAATAATCCAAATTAGTGGTCAAAAGTGTGTCGCCGGTGATATATTTTGTTTTATTCTGGTTTTGTCATAATAAATGAGACCTTCAAACAGCTGTGAGTGATTATAACTACTGTCATTTGACAAATTCAAACTTACAGAGTACAAGAAATTGGTGTCTAGATTTGAGTAAAATTAGCACCCTCCTGAGTAAATCTTTGTTGATGATGTAGTTCTTGATATGGTACGTGTGGTGCTCAACGGTGAAAGTTAATAATTCTAGAATCAGGCTCAGCAACTGCGACGTCTGGAAGTCATCTGCAAAACAAAAATTTAGAACATTTAATGCATAATTTTCAAACCGTTTACTATACAACCATCTTGTGTTCCAAACTAATTTTCTGATTTACGGTGATGCAATTTGATTCGCCTCCAGTACTTGGATCACAACAGCAACTTCTCATGCACTGTTCAAATAGCCACAAGAGCAAAAAAATAGCAGTTATTTGCTTAGAATGGAAACATGGCAATTTTTGAGATACTCCAGGGACTATCATAAAGTGATTGGTGGTGGGCAGGAAGTATTGCCAAGGATTAAGAATATACTTCAAGCTGTAGAACAGAGCTCAATACAGTACTTCAATGTGATGAGTATAATGACAAAGCCAACAGAACCTGGCTGATTTATTGGTTGTGTGTCAATGAATTTGCCGAGATCATAGATATGGTGTACATCTATGCAAACCAGGCAGTGGCAGAAATAATCAGAATTCCTTTGTTGGGTGGATGCTCTAGTCATTCATCGACAGAGCATCCCCCCACTTGAGAAATAGCTGTGTTGGCATAACACTTCATTAATCACCTCATGAAAGAGTTGTGCAAAATGTACTCCAACATAACTCAATTTCTTTAATGTTTGCATGCACACACACTTGCATAAGCACACAAGCACACATATTATTCTGAATACTTAGAATTTTACATAAAACCCTAACCGGCAAAAGTATTTTTTCTTCCAGATTTGTCCAGTTTTCCAAAATTAAAAACAAGCACTCGCGACAAAGATGCATATGTTTGTGTGTATTCTAATATACGACAAACTCTTAGAAAACAAATCCAATAAAGCCTAGAAACCTTAACCATGCCATCTATGCATCATCTGGACTCGCCAATATTCTGCCATCCTAACCCATATCCAAATCATGTCCAGAACTTTTGGTCCTAATTAATCTAACCTTTCAATCCACTACACAAACTTTAAGAAAAAAAATTATTCTGCAGTCTCCCAGGACCTTCAATCCTATTTCAAATCCGCTCATATCAATCAAATTCATCTCAATTCACAATAAGTTGTGACAATCAAAACCTCAAAAACCAGGTCACAGTCACAGCCCTAACAATCATCTCTATGTATATCTTTACCGCCAAATTGTTATTAATCACGCTACTATCTGGGCATAAAAATATACATCATGATTCAGAGCCGGTCCAAATTGAATCATGAATGATGATCTGTTGTGGATGCGACTTCCTTTCAGCATTTGCAACAACACTTGCTTTCTTTTTCTCCAATCAGGCTAAGATGTACTGTATTATTTGCTCTCAAACACCTTTAACCTTTCTGTAAATCGCTATTTATAACCACATCATACATTATGTGAATATCCATTGAACGTGCTTGCAGGGGCAGGCAAATCTCAAGCTAACCAACGTCATGATGTGATACAATTGACACTTACTTCCTGTATTGAGTGGCTTCTCTTCCCCTTAATTAAGCCCATAGATGTTTTGTAAACTTTTCAGTTAGTACTTGCCAAGTCCTAAACTGGCAAAAATTATTTGTTTTGTGTTCAACCAAAATAAAATTTTGGCAGACTTGTGCCATTATCTAGCAGATTTTATTTTTCTTTCCACTTTTCATTGATCATTTCCAAAAATCCATCTAAATTGGACAATAGGTTTTCAAGATATTATGGGCAACTTCATCTGTGATTTCAACAAAAAAAGAAACTTAACACATTACCTCTGGTAATACATCAAAAATCTAAATCATTTTGCTCAATCAAATCACATAAAAACGTGAGGTATTCTATACAAACACACACACTCTCTACCCAGTGTTCTTCAGCCTCATTTTAGCATTGTATAAACTTTACTTTGATTCCAGACACAATCACAACAGACATCATCAGCTTAAGTATTATGGATTTAAAAATGAGACCTCATTGATAAGCAATAGAACCACAGACTCAATCCACTTCTCTGCTGGCTATGTTCCTCACTGCTTTACAGCCACATACAGCAGGACAACTAATTCGGCAGGAAGCATTTTTTGTGAAAGTGTCCATTTTCCACAGCCAATATTTTTGTACATTTTGTAGAGCTTCCATATAAAATTCTTGCAAAGAAATCAATGTTTTCTACATGGTTTTCTATGGTGGGAAAAAGTTGGAAATCTAGGAAGCACCTTCCCGGGAAATTTTGACTTTTCAGATAAAGAAATACATAACAAATTGTGGGAAATGTGACTCGCTTTTATATACATTTTTCCAGGCCCTAGGTTCACTAAAAACATTGTCATCCCCAGTTAAATAGTCCTATCCTGGATGTGAGATATGTTGAATGAGACAACTACATGATAATTAACAACAGGCAATAATATTTTTTGAATGGTACCCATCCATAAAGTTTAAGGACTGTGCAACATATTTTTAGGTTGTCTAAATCAAAGCTATGCATTTTGTCTAAGTATTTTTTCAAAGGCTTGAGGGAAATTCAGAAGGGTAAAAGTTGTGAGATTCAAAGCTTCTAAAACCTGAAGAACATGTTCACTGTTATTCCATGTCCATTTGTTCACATTACTTCACTTAAACCAACATTGTATACAAGAATGCTAATTCAAGTTTGCGAGTCAAAATTTGAGACTTAATTTTGCAGTAAATTAATACCATATTGCATAAATGTGGCTTCTCTTTAGAGAGTTAAGATAATCTGGATTTCTTGTAAGGCTAATTAAAACATATGAGTCAACATTTCAGTGACTTCAACCTTTGCAGTGAACTTACACCTGCAGCTAACAGTTCTTTTCAGTAGTGTTTTGTTGAGTGACACTCTCATGTAAACTTAGACATTAAATAACAGGGTATGTGCTTCAGATGTTTTTTGACTTTGACCTTCACAAACTTACGAAATTTTAGTCAGCATCATCAGCAGCAGCCCCTCCACAACAAATCTGGCCCAATCGATCCGCCTATCTGGGGCATACTGTGCAAGCACGACTCAACTAGCCCATATCTAGCAAATAGAGCTGTTCTTCCTGTTGTGCAGACCACCCGCGCTTGGTGTTGGCCTATAATTAGTTACAATAATCAACAAACAAGCAGGTTCTGAACCTAACCAGTCACTGAACTTAGAAATTGACAGTTGGTTGCCCGTGCCAAATTTGTGATTTAGCTCGTAATCGTAGCCAAAAAAACAAACCAGCATTAATGAGCTCCTCAAGAGGAAATAGTGAATTTGAAATCATAATAAAGAGAGGCAGTACTCCAGAAACTATAAGAGTGTCAATTCTTTGGCACAATGAAGGGGCCTATTGCGTCTAATTACTGTTCCCCTGGGATTTGGGGTTGTTGCTCCACGAAGCAGGAAAACAAATAGTCATGTTGTATCAGTGAAATGTAAAACGCAATGTAGGATTTTTTATTACAGAGGAAAAAGGGTGCTATAGTATGTGCCTGATAGCTGTGAAGTGTCAAACAAAGACCCAAGAGATCTTAGATCCACAGTGAGCACCAAAAGCAGGATGGTTTTTCCAGTGCTAAAATCATCTGTCAATCAAAGGATGTTGTCATGGAAAGGCAGCAATAGTACTGCTGTATTTCAGTGAATACAGCAGTATTAATAAGGTACATTTCCCAGTACATTCCAGTTTTGCAAATTAGTCGGTTTTCCGAATCGCAAATTGCTTGATGGCTTCAAAACCATGCATATGGGGCTTCAGCAACATATTGCAAGCACTGTCTATGGATGTTGATTGTTTTTTGTGTATTGATAAAATCCAATGCCCATTCTTCAGTCAAAATGCACTTGAAAACAATGAAAGCAATAACAGCACATTTTTTGAAGAGTGCCCCCAATTTTCAAAATTTGATATTTTTGCACAGTTATGTTGTAATTTGTTTAGGAAACTACACCTGCGAACGAGATTGCTCAAAATGCGTATTTATCATAAATTTTGTAATAAGAATTGGGATCCCAGATTTTTCTTAACGGCAGAGCTGGAAATGCTAAGTTTATGTCCGTCCATGATGAAATAGTGCCACCTCAAGAAAATTACCTCTAACTTGACTTGCCTGAATCAATAAAACAACTAATGGATGAGCGTAGACGCGTACATGGCGCTATTTCCCAGTTATTTCATACTGGAAGGCCGTTTCCAGCAGCCGTTGAATTATTATCGGAGATCTCCGATATTAATTATTCCAAAATTCCTTCGTTTGCGACACACAGACATTTTCAAGCTTAACCATTCACAGGTATAGTTTACTAGCCAGTTACCAATGCAACCGTGTAAAAATCTCTAAATTTTTGAAAAATCTGGGGCACTCTTAAAAAAAACGTGCTATTAATCTCCAACAAATAGCATGGCTTACCTTTGCTAGGCTTGTCGTCAGAGGTGTTGGCTAGTAGTGGTGCCGTTAGTACGTGCATACAGTGTTTGTAGAAGAAACTTAGGAATTCTGTCTTCTCTGTTTTCTGCTGGATAATCAAGGATTATACTTAAATAGACTAAGTGATAAGTCTATGCTACAAGATCAGGATAACTTATTAAGGTTCCCCTTGTTGGAACTTTGAATGCCTGAACCTGAAGTACATCTACAATATAGTTTTGAACATGGTCCTTTTCACATATGTGATGTGATCAAGCAAAATGAGTCGGAAGTCGCAAATAATGATTTTGAGATATATAGCCAAACAAAGGAGAAAATGATTCTACTGATTATATCTTTGGAATTGGTCAATTTCAGTGGGGTTTCAGCAAAATGTAGCTTTTTAAATAGTGCATACAGTTACATGGAAAAGTAAAAATAGAATCTGACCAACTTCAGACTCAGAATTAACTTAAAATGAAAACAAAAGGTGATTTGTGTATGCTTATATTTCAATAGAAAATACACGTCGCGGTTCTCGAACCGCTAAATCCCCCTGACGGGAGCGGTTTACAAATTTTTAAATAATCAGCTGCAAATGTCATTACCCATGTGCAACGTCCGCGCAATGCATACGCACATGCGCGCATACGCGCATGCGCGTGCATGTGCGCACGTCTGCGCATTTTTTTTTTTTTTTTTTTTTAGCAAATAGAGCTGTTCTTCCTGTTGTGCAGACCACCCGCGCTTGGTGTTGGCCTATAATTAGTTACAATAATCAACAAACAAGCAGGTTCTGAACCTAACCAGTCACTGAACTTAGAAATTGACAGTTGGTTGCCCGTGCCAAATTTGTGATTTAGCTCGTAATCGTAGCCAAAAAAACAAACCAGCATTAATGAGCTACTCAAGAGGAAATACTGAATTTGAAATCATAATAAAGAGAGGCAGTACTCCAGAAACTGTAAGAGTGTCAATTCTGTGGCACAAGGAAGGGGCCTATTTCATCTAATTACTGTTCCCCTGGGATTTGGGGTTGTTGCTCCACGAAGCAGGAAAACAAATTAGTCATGTGTATCAAGTGAAATGTAAAAGGCAATGTAGGATTTTTTATTACAGAGGGAAAAGGGTGCTATAGTATGTGCCTGATAGCTGTGAAGTATCAGCATGGTATTAATTAGTCTTTGTCAAATAAAGACCCATGAGATCTCAGATCCACAATGAGTGCCAAAAGCACGATGGTCTTTCTACAAATTACTTTCCAGTGCTAAAATCATCTGTCAATCAAAGGATGTTGTCATGGAAAGGCAGCAATAGTACTGCTGTATTTCAGTGAATACAGCAGTATTAATAAGGTACATTTCCCGGTACATTCCAGTCTTGCAAATTAGTCGGTTTTCCGAATCGCAAATTGCTTGATGGCTTCAAAACCATGCATATGGGGCTTCAGCAACATATTGCAAGCACTATCTATGGATGTTGATTGTTTTTTGTGTATTGATAAAATGCAATACCCATTCTTCAGTCAAAATGCACTTGAAAACAATGAAAGCAATAACAGCACATTTTTTGAAGACTGCCCCCAATTTTCAAAATTTGATATTTTTGCACAGTTATGTTGTAATTTGTTTAGGAAACTACACCTGCGAACGAGATTGCTCAAAATGCGTATTTATCATAAATTTTGTAATAAGAATTGGGATCCCAGATTTTTCTTAACGGCAGAGCTGGAAATGCTAAGTTTATGTCCGTCCATGATGAAATAGTGCCACCTCAAGAAAATTACCTCTAACTTGACTTGCCTGAATCAATAAAACAACTAATGGATGAGCGTAGACGCGTACATGGCGCTATTTCCCAGTTATTTCATACTGGAAGGCCGTTTCCAGCAGCCGTTGAATTATTATCGGAGATCTCCGATATTAATTATTCCAAAATTCCTTCGTTTGCGACACACAGACATTTTCAAGCTTAACCATTCACAGGTATAGTTTACTAGCCAGTTACCAATGCAACCGTGTAAAAATCTCTAAATTTTTGAAAAATCTGGGGCACTCTTAAAAAAAACGTGCTATTAATCTCCAACAAATAGCATGGCTTACCTTTGCTAGGCTTGTCGTCAGAGGTGTTGGCTAGTAGTGGTGCCGTTAGTACGTGCATACAGTGTTTGTAGAAGAAACTTAGGAATTCTGTCTTCTCTGTTTTCTGCTGGATAATCAAGGATTATACTTAAATAGACTAAGTGATAAGTCTATGCTACAAGATCAGGATAACTTATTAAGGTTCCCCTTGTTGGAACTTTGAATGCCTGAACCTGAAGTACATCTACAATATAGTTTTGAACATGGTCCTTTTCACATATGTGATGTGATCAAGCAAAATGAGTCGGAAGTCGCAAATAATGATTTTGAGATATATAGCCAAACAAAGGAGAAAATGATTCTACTGATTATATCTTTGGAATTGGTCAATTTCAGTGGGGTTTCAGCAAAATGTAGCTTTTTAAATAGTGCATACAGTTACATGAAAAGTAAAAATAGAAATCTGACAACTTCAACAGAATTAATTAAAATGAAAAAACAAAAAGGTGATGTGTGTATGCTTATATTTCAATAGACAATAAACGTCGCGGTTCGCGAACCGCTAAATCCCCTTGCGGGAGCGGTTTACCAAGTGTTAAATAATCAGCTGCAATGTCATAGATGTAGACAACGTGCCCGCTGCAATGCTATACGCACAATGGCGCGCATACCGCGCATGCGCGTGCTTGTGCGCACGCTACGCATGCCATTCGTGTATATGCTGCCACAAAACCCCTTAAAACCAAAAACCCCCTTAAACCCAAAAATCCCCTTAAAACACCAATCCACCACACCACCCCCCCACCCCACCTTAACCTGCACAACTTTGATTTCACCTTAAACTCGTGCAAACCACCTTAAACCACAACAAGCCACCTTAGCCCGACAACCCCCCTTAAACCGGACCAACCCTTTAAACCCGGACAACCCAACTTAAACCACAACAAGCCCCCTTAAGCCCAGACAACCCCCCTTAAACCCGACAAACCCCTGTAAAACCCGGACAACCCAACTTAAACCACAACAAGCCCTTAAGCCCAGACAACCCCCCTTAACCCGGAAAACCCCTTTAAACCCGACACAACACCAACTTAAAACCCCAACAAATCCCCTTAACCCAACCCACCCCCTTAAAGCTGGGACAATCCCCCTTAAAGCGGACATCCCCCTTAAAGCTGGAAATCCCATTAAAACTCCGACAAACCCCCTTAAAGCCAACAACGCCATTAAACCCCGAGACCGCCCCATTAAACCCGGACAACCCAACTTAAACCCGGACAACCCACCTTAACCTAATCAGCGCGAGAGTACATGATTCCCCACCCTTATCAGTTTCATCAAAATGGACTTAGGATTTCAGAATAGTTGTTCACAATTTTTTGGGGTGAAAATTACACAAATTTAGCCCATAAATATGCAAATTAGACTATTTAATTATGCGTATTATGCGCCACAAACCTAATCAGCCCGAGAGTACATGATTCCCACCCCTCCTAAAGTTTTCATCAAAATCGGACTGACGGATCTTCAGATAGTTTGTTAACCAGCTTTTTCGGGCAAAAATACCCCAAATTTAATCATTAATTATGCAAATAGGTTTTGTTGAAAAACCTAATTAGCATATGCCACGCCCATAATCTAATCAGATCAAGGGCATGGCAGTCCGACCCCACCCACCAAGTTACATAACCCTAACCCTTATGGGTCTCATTTTAGTCAAAATGACCTTAAAAATTTCCCCAAATTTAAATTCATTAAAATTATGACAATTAGGTACCTAATTAGGCATATGCACTCCCAAAATCTAATCTGATGAAGGGCATGACAGTCCGATCCCACCCCCAAGTTACACCAATAACCCTTATGGGTCTCATGTGATCGCGTTCACAAAATGTGTTGGACGCCGACGCCGCCGCCTTGAATGATAGCATAAGCCCCCTTCTGCTTTTAAGCCGGGGGAGAAAAATACGGCTGAATTCCTATTTGCTCCTATGGAAAATTAGAAATTTGCCCATTTTGTGCGAAAGAAATGGTTCTACGGCTTAATCCTTTCAGTTGGGGTATTTAGTTAGAAAGCTTTACACCAGTGCAAACAAAAATCAGAATTTACAAATTTTTAGGGACACCTGTTTTTGAAATCTCTTGTTGCACCTTAAGCCAAAATACATACAAAGAAAAATAGCAGTCTGAATAAAATGTGTTCAAATAGATCAACTCACACCCCATCCCAACACACCTATCGAACCAAGCCAAGAAAAACAGTATGGTATTTATGGTGGTGTCAAGTGGATTCATTAAACCTCTTTAAAAATCTTCTTATCCAGAACAGGGTTCTTTAATCCAGTACCCTTAACTTAGGTAAAGAGCAGTGGTCGTACCAGGCAATCAATCGGAGGGGCAAATTCCCAAGTTGCCCCACCTGGGGGGGGGCGGGAGGGGGATCTCAAAAGCAGGTTACTGTACTGAAGAGTGTGCGCTTTCTGGATAAAATTGTGAATTTTTGCACACAAGTGCTTTAGGCATTGATAATCCATAAAATGATGGAGCACTTGCCAACCCCCCTTAATGATGACCTTTAAGATTTTTGGCATCAACAATCAACCCACCTCCAAGTTTCATGTCCATACATCATTTACCTCATTTGACCTTGAATGACCGGTCGTGAATGTAAAATGTCAGCATCAACTTATCGACCCCACCCTCCAAGGTTCATTTCCATACACTGTATTTCCCATTTGACTCCCTTGACCTTAAATGACCCCTGATGAACTTTGAACCCCAAACCAAATACAAACCTCAGTCTTTGGAAGGTCAAGGGGCCCACCCACCAAGTCAGGAACGTGCGACCCTCGGTCTCCGAGAGAAAATAGACATGCAGACAGACAGGACACACAGACAGACCACCGTATATAGATATTGAAAATATGCCTTTTTCTTTATAAATTTGACCCAATATTTGATTATTAAAATTGTCTCAAAATTTCTCCAAGAAATGAAAAAATCATGAGCCATAGGGGGAAACTCCCCCATTCCCGGCTCCCAGATCGGTACGCCACTAGTAAAGGGTTCCAAATGGTCTTCAAATCTTCTGTCACCTTCAATTAAAATAACTTTCAGACTTATCACGCTTTAAAGAGTGAGAAAGAACAAATTATACACACAACAGATTACATGTATGTTTGATTAACAATGCGAGTGTTACATACTGGTATATTACTGACAGCTACAGTGGCCATCATGTTCTCAGGGTCCATTAATATCCTCAGGATATTCATAAGTTGCACTGCCACCCCAAGATCTGAAAGAAAACACAACATGGAACCAATGAATAAATCCATTACTCATTCTACATTTCTAGTGTCATTCTACATTTTGTAATGTGCTGGGAAAAAATACAGTATGGACAATGGAACACTTCAAAAAAAGTTTATGATTCAAGATTGCATGTTTTGAAAAGTAATTGGCCTAAATTTGCAGAGGATGACTGTGACACAATGACACTGTTACTTTGGGCTGCTACAATTATTAAAGCAATGCAATTTCTGTTGAGTTGAATGTTTTCAACTTTAGTAGAACATGATGTAATGGACTGGGAGGATTTTTCCCTGGGAACAGAGTCACATGTTATTCTAAGTTTGAAGGCTTAAGTCACTGGAATATATCAATAGAGAATAAAGAATGTCTCATTGACATCGGGAGATAAGTATATGAGTGTCAGCTTCTCCTGTAACAACCAATCCACCAAATACAAACCAATTATTCCAACCGGTGTACCACTCTGGACTTTTTTAATGTTAAAGTAAGTTGTCTTTTTTCTTAGATCAAGCAATGCCACTTTGTTTGTGCTTTTTGGGTACCAAACACCAGCACCACTGCTGATTTAATATAATTGAACGATCAAGATTATTTTGCATTTGGGGTTTCAGAAGGGTATAGAAAAACCCTGCCAAGGGAACCAGCCTATGATCAAACTATATACACCACCACCTGACCAACCACTCACATTTGGATAGGCAATCTGCTTGCAAGCTTTGAGCTACTTTTAACCTTTAGATGTATTTAAATCAAACATACCCAAATAAAAAAAGGTTTGTGCATTTTAATTGTGACTTCAAAATTCCTACATCAACCAAAAGCAGAAACAATCCTTTCAAATCTTACTTGACCAAGATTGGCATTTGAGTACCAAGCGGAGTCCTCAATAATTCACCATTGATTACCTGTAAAATCCACTTACCCAAAAAGAAGAACAAACCAATCATTGCAATTCTTTGTGACATCCTCCTGAATAGCTTATTTTACTGCTACCATACATCAAACACAAAAGTAAATCCTATCAGCCACGCTTTGCGGCTTCCTTTCTTATGACAGACTAAAACCATCCGATAATTGAATCTGACTTCGGTGAGTGGCGGTACCAACCGTCCATATTCTATTCTCTGGATATGGAACAGGCTGACTTAACAGGATGATACTCTGAATACAACATTTTAGTCAAGATTTTCCTCCTCCAGTGTAATTTCTCAAGGCTTTCCCTAATTCTGTTTGACAAATCTTCTAATATTTGTTTTTTTGTGAATGAGTAACCAAACACTTGGAAATAATATAAACTTTTTAGATATGATAATTAGAGGTACAAAAACACCAAGTTTATCATCTGTAGTGGAATGTAAATGATATTTTTTCACAATCTCCACATGCATTGTGACCTTGACTGGTTTCCAATGAATTTCTCCTGCCTACTGGAAAGAAATGATTACAAAATTGAAGCTTATTAGAGTGTTTCAGTAATTTCTGAAACAAAATTCAGGATACACGTGCGTAAACCCAGAAGTTGTGTGAATCAACACTTACAACAGAAATTGAATACGCAATTTGACAGATGCCATTTGTTCAGAAATTACGACGGCGACTACAGAAACCAACGAAAATTCCCAGTGCATTGTGGCCATTGTAGAAATCAAAGATTTAAAATTTTTCAGTAGGAGAAAAACTGTCGCTATGAAAAAAAAAGACTGCCCGTCTGAGCGTGGTAGAGTTCAAATTTTTACCTCATTCAATGGAACATCAATTGCAATAATACCAAAATACAACAACAAACAAAAATGTTTTGAGGTTAAAGGTCCATGGACAATGGCTGAGTAGACTTTCTTAATTTCTTACATTTTCCTACCTCGACAGTATCCTGATCATATCGCAAACCAATTTTTCAAAAGTGTCACATGCGGAAAGTGTTTAAAAATTCAAGGATAAATTACCCTAACTGACAGGGACTTCTCCTGTTTCCTATTTCTTCGCGAACGCGTATCAATATGCTGGAGTTGGATTTGACCCCCGTTAATGACGTCAGTACAAGTTGTTAAACAAAGCTCACACGTGGGCTAAACCGCACCGCACACTCTAGACATCTCTCCTCCTCGTTTCTTTGTCTGAGAACTTGAATAAAGCTGTTCTGTTTTCTGATTCTCTTGTCAGAGCGGTTGGCGCTGTTCAGCGCCCGTCGACATACACACATTATTATAATTTTTAAGGCTCCAATCAACAATAAAACATATGCCAGATACAAAACTTAACGACGCTATACCGGCGAGAAGTCACTGTGCACGTATGCAAAAAACTGGGCCACGCGAACGTCCTTTCCACGATGACGATCATGACGCGTATCGCGTATTCGCGTATTTGTTACTCGGCCGTCACTTCTGGGTCCACGCTTGACCAGCTGATATCACTTGATTTTGGAATTTCCTTTGAACGCATGTCCCAAACCAATGATATTATGCCCATTTTTATCAAATTACGGTTCCTCATTACCCGCTTCATGAGATTTTAATTGATACCAATACATACTACGAATGAAACCATTTTTTTGGTGGTATTAAAAGTATGTTTTCAAGCCTTTCCATGGACCACTTTACATTCCTGTTCCACTCTCACCCAATTTGGCTGAGGTTTAAGCCTACCTTTAGGGTGAAATTTTTACACAAACTCACCTGAATAAGACCCTTTATATTCATATTGAAATGTTTGCCTTCCAAAAAAAAAAATGATTGTTTTTTTCCTTCTTAATCCTATTTTGATTGTTTTGTGGTGGCCCCCCCCCCCCCCCCCCCCCCCCCCTCTCAACAGGATTTAGATTACAACTTTAATATTACCAAAATGAATGGTAAAACAAAGCCAAAGTGGTATTTCAACAACTGTAACAAAATGCTTACTAAAAAAGACACTTTGACAAGAGTGTTACCAAAATGCTATCTTGAGTGCCCAAGACCAATACAGTAAATATACCTAGTTTATTATTTAAAAGGCTCTTAATGGTAAACATTTAAGAAAAGTAGCATTTGACAATGTGAAGGCTTTAATCAGCTTAAATGTACCCAAACCATTAAACCATTACCACACATTACATGCAATGTTTCTGAGGTATCCTAAAATCTACTAGCTCAAGTTCTCCTTCCTATGCATGTTTTGATGGCGGGAACTTTTAAGATTACCCTATAATACTACCATGATTACCAGTGGAGCTTTTAAATGGTATAACTTTCCATTCATTTTGATGGTTCAAGAGTTTAAAAACCCTCGTCTTACCACGCCCTTTTTTGTAACAAACACTGTTTTACCAAGGGGGGGGGGGGTGGTTACCACCCCCCCTCGCGAATTTGTTATAAAGCACACACCGATCTTATGATTTTGATACCATGGATAGCTATGGTCCTCCTCTTTCCATTGATACCAATAATACCAACCTACCTAGTTGGCGTCACAAGGACGTCATCAGTCCCGCGAGTCGCCAAAATTGCCATTTTCCACCGCAAAATAGGCGAAAATTCCAATTTTGCGCTAAAAATCGGCAGGAATATGATTTTATGCGGTTTTTCTCAGGCTCTAAATGATGGCATTTGGCTATTTTACATAAACGAGTTTTAGAGCCATACTGGTGCATATATTTTCAAAATGCACCATACACTATCCTTGGGTGGCACCACCCCCCTACCCCTTCGATTTGACGGCATACCCTAAACCCCTGTGACGGTGCGACCTTCACATTTTTTTCGCTAAAATACCGCAAAGGATGAAAGAACATTACCGAAAGCTTTTAACGAAAGTTTTTAGCATTTTAATGCAAACCGGGCGAAGTTCACTAGGGGGGTGGGGAACTACCCCCCCCCCCCCCCTTGGAAGACGAGGTGTTAATGTCCAAACATTAATGTACAAAAGACCAGTATTTGCAGATACCATCAAACACTCTCGATGACTTCTAACCACTAACACATTAACAGTTTTTTTTATCTCATTTCCAGGGAAGATTGTGAACTCGCTGACTCACTGAAATCAAATCCCGGGAGAAGCAGCACGTTTTTTCATAATGACCACTATACCTGGACTTCAAACTAATTCACCAAATATTCAAAACAGTCAACCCTATGCTGGCCAAGAATTCATTTTTAACAATATAATCTTACCGGGGTCTGTGTCACGATAATCTGTTCAATTAGTACATTGATTAATAGAACATCCTGCCAATGGAGAGGGAATGAAAAAAAAATAAGGTTAAAATAACCCACTGGGTTCTAAAAGGTTTCAGTGCATAATCAGTTTGGAAAATATTTCAGAATCAATTTTTGGGGGAAAGCTGGTGGACAAGTAGCTTTGTAACAAGGAGCTTGCATCACCAAGGCCCTAGTTTCAAATCCCCACAGAGAACCCATCTCTTGTGAATTTGGATACATTCAATTTCCAATCCATCCTCGCTTTCAATGGTATCCCCAGCATTTTCCTTCCTTGAATTTCAAAAATCAGACTATTAGCATAAATCTGATGTTAGTTTGGTAATTTTTCCGCTGGCCGCGAGGCCTCAAACACCCATTGAATAAAATGTGGTTTCTTTTAGAAATTCCTAATATCTGATTGTGGTGTTTCACCACTCTATTAATTCTTAATATGGGTGTTTGTGTAAGCGTGTGTGTATGTATGCATGCGTGCACAATGTGCATATTTTGTGGTGCTTCATTATGATTCATATGAACCATACTATCAATTCAAGCTACAAAAAACACATCAATATAATGGAGCCGAAGTAATTAACATCAGTAAAATGTGCACCGCAATTACGCCTACAAGGGAAAAACAAGTTTAGACGATAAATTCTGTGCGAGTTCCTGTGGGCCGATCTCCTGAGACCCTATGACAAACGAAATTAATCTACTAGAGGAACTTATGTCTTCATACACTGGAAGTCAACATTTAAGCCACCTTAATTCATTTGGCATAACAAGCTCATGATTTGAACAGTTTGTGGGCAATAAAGACAATAAATCTATATGGCTGAAACATGGTTCTAAGAAATGGTGTAATCCATTTTGATATTTGTTAGATCTTTCCTATAACTGCTCCATATGAAGCCTCACAACTGGCAGTATTGCGAGTGCGAGTGAATCACCCGGCCAACCCCGTTAGCATGACAAAACCGGAATTTAAAATTTTAAAAAACTTTGGTTTAACTTTACTATATCTTAATTTGAAAAATTGATCATTTTTTCATTGAAACATTGTTTTTGGTGTGAATTAAGAGATTTTGGTTTTTCTTTGCATGACATTCATGATTCTAGGCTCCAGTAGCTGTGCGATGCTGGTATTACCGTCTTGTTGCTTCACACATTATTCACGTCAAACAAAATTCTTAATATTTGGAAGCCTTCTTCCCCAAAAGTTACTTAATTCAAATTCACCACAATACATTGCAAATTTTGTTGATTTTCTGTGAGTGAGCCTGGAATCCTGAACAGGGAGAACTCTTAGGAAGACATAAAGCCTTTACACAGTATGCTTGCATTTCATGAGGTTTGCAATACATTTATGGAAAATGTGAAACTGTCAATTGAAATGATGGCACATATTGTGCAAATAACTTCATATTTCTACATTTTTTTAGCATTTTTGGATAAAAAAATGCTTGGAGTGAAGTCAAGTAGTAAAGAAGTAGAACATGTTCTGCTGATTTGAGTAACTCAAGTTCATACCATATTGCTGGTTAAAGTGGTTATTGTGTAAATGGAAAACTACCTCTGCTGTGATGACTTTAGACTGTTAACATTTACACTAAATGTACTTTTCATCAAAATTATTAACATGAAGAAAAAATGTCTGCAGTTTACATGGAAGTACACAATGAAGATAGTTGTGTAAAATAAACCGTTCCAATTTTCCTGATCAAATTAACTAAAGGGCTATGGTCCGATCACTAATAGCCTCAACCCCAGAACCCCATATTTTACCAAAATGGTGGAAATTTTGGTATCTGAAGAAAGCTACTATTTTTCTCATTTACCGTGTGAAATATTGGGGCTAAAGGATGTTTAGTTTGACAGTTATGAGCAAAAATGTGCCTCAATTTGGTCGACCAATATTAATTTTACACAGTACTCTATGGGGATTACAAATGTTTTTAGCTCTCACATCAAAACAGGTTGAAATATCGATACAAAACTTTACAGATGGGGTTTTTGGATGAAGGCCATTCTGTCAAGATGAAAACTTTATATACTTAAATCGAGTCAACCTCCTTTAATGGCATTATATTATTTCAACAGAATTACACAAAAAAATTAAATAATGTAGATGAAAAATTGAAGTTATCAGTTGAGTTATACCCTGAGATCTGTTGCAATACTGAAACATGGGCATCCAATGGATTACTCTAATCCCTAATGACAAGGGTAATCTATCAAAGGAAATGAACAGCATTTTCACTCCATATGTCCTCAATGACAACTCAACCATGTTCCAGTAATTTTATTTTCTTCTCTTTTTACTATCAAGGGAGACGGTAGAACACAAATCAGTGCAGAAAAAAGGATTTGAGATGTGTTATTCACATGAAAAGCCTGTATATCAAATCAATATTCTCATGTTTCTTCTTTCACCATTGACTGCATCTAGTTGAGATGACTATTGTGTCATGGACGGATTAAGAACTACTATTGCGAGGAAGCACTGTGAACGATTTATCTTGACAGACGCTGATGAGTCAGGCTCAAATTTTGTCAGATCCAAATGAGGGCATTTAAATTGAAAACAGTGCAAGTCTTGTTTGTATTTTTTGTTAGACAAACAAGATCCTGTTAAAACTATCAATTAGAAGCCTCGACTAGCCTTTTTAAGGCCTTTTATCTCAATTCACTTTTTCACAATTGTAAATTTTGCTTCACCTGTTCTGAAAGAAATGTGATTCACCATCACTATTACACAAATTCAAGGTGAAGATAGTCACGCTAAAATTTCACCCAAAATTCACCTTATATCAGATATTAAATTCATTCAAGCTTCACCATTTCTTAAATTAGGTCACCATTCACAGCTTTAAATATTTAGTAGGCAATCTCATTGTCATCTAATCTAAAGACTATCCTAGAACGGAGCAACTTCATGTTTGATGTATTTTTCAAAACCATAAGAGCCTTCTTGCTAATACTAAGCTGGCACCAACAAAGGCCTTAGAAACAACAGGAATGTTCAACTGCCACATCTCCTTTGGATCCATGGTTTGCTGCAGTCATATTACAAGAGACAACTTAATCTTCATTTCCAGCACTCTCAGTGTTCAACATTAAAAGGAACTAAGAGAGGACACTTTTCATAAATGCCCTCTATCCACCATGTGATACCAGAAGGACAAAGTTTGGCTTATGAGGTGCCTACAAAAGTCTGAAAGTAGGAGCGATATCTATACCAATACTTGTCAAAAAAGGGACCCATACCATTTTTAGAGATGCAAATTTGGAAAGAGTTCCATATGTACCCCCCCCCCCATATATTTACATCAACAAAAAAAATATTTTAGCTGTTTATTCCGTTTTTGACGAAACAAGGTCAATATTAAAATAAATTTTGTATCATGTAAATATATATGAGGGGGGTACATATGGAACTCTTTCTGCAAATTTTTGGTCAAATTGAACACAAACTTTCCATTTCTTGTTGACCTTTGAGGAAATTGGACTAATTTTCCCACAACATTCAGAAAATTTTGATTTCAGATTGATGAATTTTGTTCCATTTCAGATTGAGGAAATTGAACTAATTCAAATGACATCTTTTTAAATCAATTATTTAAGATATTTATGCATTTTAATTTTTTCGGGCCATTTGCATCCTGCTAAGAGCTCTCATGCGGCCCGCAGGTTGGACACCCCTGATGTGGTCAAATCATGAGCGTGAAATTCCCTTTACCTTGGGATAAACACTTTTTAACAAAGGATTTTTTTCTTGGATTATCTTACATCGTCTTGTGTGTTGACCTCCTGCATGATGAATTCTCGCACCATGGAAGGGTTGAACTCCACAATGTAGGCGAAGATGTCGATTGCAGCTTGCCTCACGTCGGCATCGTCCATGCTCTGTGAAATATACATATAGTACAGTCATGTTTAGTAAAGTAGCTGGGGGGGGAGAACATAGGCGTTAAAACCACCTTTACACAAGTCACAATTTGATTTTTAAATGATTATGACAGGAGATTATCAAAGTCACTCCAGTCTTTTGGTGTTTACACTACAAGTGAAGTCATTTTTAGTAAAATTTGATGACGACTAACCAGCAAGATGTAATTGTAATGAGGGGGCCCACACCATCCGCTCAAGAAAAACCAAATTTATTTGTAATTGTTTCACTAGCAAAGACGCAATTTGACCGCAACCAAGTCAATTTACGGCCAGTCAATAGTGACCAAAAGCAACATTACATTCAATGGTGACTGTATGTTCATTCTGGCTTCTAATAATTATGACATGGTCAAATTTAATTGTTACTTTTACATAGTGTACATGAGTCGGGCACTAATGAGCCCCACATACACACTCACGCGCAGGGTTTTTGAGTTCTTTCACAAAAATTTGCACATTCTTAAAGTTATTGCATGACTTAAAGAATTAGCCTGCGGTCCCTATGAACAACACCTTACACTAAAGTAAACAGTAGTGCCCACGTAGAAATGTACATTTAATTTGCACATAACCTTCAAATCTTTAAACAAAAAATAGCAACCCCCTTTGCTTTCAGTAGACTACAACCACCTTGAACCACTTACCTTTACAATCCATGTACAATCAATTGGTGTGTCAATGACATGCAACAATAATTGTCTCTATAGAGTATAAGATGTATGGCAGCTTTTATGCAACTAATCTGGTATCTCCTTAGCTCATAGCAATTTAAAATAATTTCAAGTTCTAACAGAAAATTCCAAAGTAAAAGTGTTTCTCTTTAGGGTGTGTCATATCGTTATGACCTGTTTCATGGACTACCCTTGGTATTTTTACAGTTACACGTGTTTTGATACATCACTTATGGCCATAGGAATGTTTGTGTCCTTGGGGGGTGGGGGAAAAAAAAAGTGATGAAATATACCAAGTACATAAACTTGAACAGATGTTGAGTAACAATGCAAATGATCTTATATGAAGACCACATTTCGTGTGAAATGGTACCCCAAACAACTACACAAGATTCAAGACTTGCCCACCAGTAGATACTTATTACGCTATATGAAGATTTTTTTTTTTTTGTGGCAAATACTTTCACATTAAACAGAAGGTCCCTTTACCCCCTAACCCCACCCCGATTCCAAGCATAAATGTGCATTTGGGGCAGCCTGGTAAAACCCAAAAAATAATATAAAATAGTTTTAAGTGACCCTCTGCTCATAAAATACCCTACTTACGATACCCTATCCATGTCCTTATTAAAGGGGTGTCAACCTTGAGCTTCCGAGTATCTATTTTGGTTGTAACTTGCACAATATTTGATTATTGTCTGTAAAAGTATCATTTCTAGAAAGAAATTGGACGATGGACCCGATGATGGCATCATATTAAAGTAGAACTTCCGTATTGTTGAGAAAAATACTACAAAATACTGATATTGCCCCAAAATTTTTTCAGACCGCATAACAAAAAAATTTGAATTGTTCATGATTCTTATTTATTTTTTAGAACAAGTTTAAAACTGCAAAAACAAAAAATATTTCATTTTTAAAATAGAGCTTACTTTTTTCGAAATATAAGGAAAAATGTCAAAAAGTGTGATGTTTACCTTTCTTTTCCAAAATTTGAGTATATTTGGAGAATATCTTAAGTTAGAAATCGAAAATGAAAATTGAGAAACGTCCCTAAGAAGACCGATTGCTATCGTAGGAACTTTAAACCTTACCTTTTACTTCGGTACTTTTGAAGTTATCTTGTCTGAAAAATTTACCAAATTTTGCGAAATTTGAACATTGATAAAAATCCGTGTTTTAGTAAAAAACGTGACTTTCAATGCCCATTTTCAAGCTTCACTCTTCTCAAATAACTTTATCTTTGAACTTCAAAATTGAGTTGTTGTGTAAGTGTGATGAAAATACATTCTTTATGCACTATGAATCAAACATCTTTCTTCTCTAACTCTAACTCCAGAAATCAGAAGAAATTTAAATTGCGTCTGTCTAAATTAGCGCTTTGTTTTGTAATTATTACAAACATTTAATAGCGCTCTACAAAGAAATACAGCGCCTTTTACAAAAGAAGATGCAAAAATCCCTTATACAAAAACTATACCAAATCGCAAAGCCAGAAAGCCACCAAAGCAAACTTACAACTGAGACTGATATAAGTCTTGAGATTACGTTTGAAAACAGGCTCAGACACAGATTCCCTTAGATCAACGGATACCGTTCCAAATTGAGGGAGCCGCAACAACAAAGAAACGTTACCTTTTCAAATATTATTTTTCGTTTTTTCAAGATGCGTTTCACGCAACGTACATTAAAACACGCGCCGCTCATTACGCAGAAAAATTCAACCGCGCGACTCGATGCTCGCCTGCGCCTGCCAGCGTGTAATGGTGCCTAAATTCCCGCCGTTAAGACTATGTGGTTTTTGTGACTTTAAATGGTCCAATGGCCGATTAAATCGGCAAAAATACAACTCAGGATTGTCTCTGCATTGGATAACCTTTGTTGGTACGATAGAACACAGTTTGATGTTTAAAATGGTGCAAAAATAAGAAATTCCGAGTAAAAACAAAAGCATTAGGGTTACACTACCCTTACTGAAGTTGACACCTATAAGCAATACATTTTGTAAAATTCTACCATGTATGAATGCTACCCAACCCAGCAACACCAATATCCCCCCTCCCCCACCCCATCTAAGTATGTTAAAATCACTCATTGTCATGGTGACATTCACTAAATAAGTGCGTGAAATATTGCATCGGATTTATGGGTATAACCACTTTTACTAATCATGGTAGATATTTATTAATGTATGTCTGAATCACTTTATCACCATGGCAAATAACTATTACAGGAATTGTTACATGTCACAGATCATTTTCGAGTGTAGCACCACGAATTTGGCTAGTGTAGCACCACTTGTTGCCATGGAGATACCCATGTACACTTGAATCCTGAATCACCTTCAAAAGAGTAATATGAAACTCGCATCACAAAAAGGATTACCATGGAACATCTCGTTCATGAAAATTAGTATCAATAACTATCTTAAGAAGAAAAAGAGTACTTTTTGCAATTTTCACAACTTTTAACAAAGCAAATTTAAATCATCTGAAACATTTTGTCATACCTCATGCACATGTTAACACTCCACGCCCCCCCCACCACCAATTCTAATTTGCAAATCTTCCGCAATACACATCTTGTCTGCAACCAGGTTTGCATGATATGGTCCAATCCATCGCCTGTTTTTAACCGGTGCTCTATCTCCCATTTCAAAGAAAACCACCCGACAGAAACCAGCTCATTCACTTAAGTCTGCACGTAATCTGCCAACTAGTTACACATCTAAATCAGTGTAGTCCGTATTACAACTTGGATACACAGCCTAATTTCCCTTTAAAGTCTACAGCTGCCCATAGTGACCCGACACACATCCAGAAATAGCTGTGCACAGCCATTATTGTCACCTGGATATAGTCAATTCCCAGGGTGGATAAAGTTACCATCACAAACACAATGAAAGCTGAATAACAGCTGTTTTTAGGCAAGTGTCGCCCACTTACACCAGTCAAAACAGACGTGGCTCAAAATAATATTAGAGGTGATTGTGTTTTGTTATTTTTAAGAAGTCCTAAATAGAAGTGTAGAGGATAATGACCCCAAGTGAGCACTGAAGAACATTTACCCTCATCTATTACCCCACATGAGCCCATGTCTCAATGTAAAGCATAACGTCAAATTGATTCCTCACTGCACTTAAAAGCTAGACAAACATGTAACCAAAACTATATCCACATGACAAGGGTGAACCTAATTGGACTCATCATCTGTTACCCACATAAGCCCCTTGTCTCATGAACTGTGGGCTTGCCCCCCCTCAACAGTGACCTCAAATGACCTCAGACCTCTTTAAATGAGTAGGTAAAGATATGTGCCAAAACTGAGCTACATGGCGAATGTGTCCTTGGTATTGGGACCAGATTCCTCTTGAATAAATTGATGTGGGTGCAATTGATGTGGCATCAATGATCTCTATACAATGGATTGGCTACACAACAGTAATTGTATATTAGATGAATGAAGCAACTGGCAGATATCTTGGTCTACCGAACACAATGTTTAACAGAAGTTGCATTCTTGACCAATATTAATTTTACATAGTATTCTATGGGGAATACAAAATCATGTTTTTAGTTCTCACTTCAAACGGGTTGAAATATCGGCGCAAAACTTTACAGATGGGGTTTTGGGTGAAGGCCATTCTATCAAGATGAAATATTTATAGACCTAAATTGGGTCGTTCCCCTTTAATAAGTCATTATTTTCACATACGCAATGTTCCCTGATTTTCACTTTTAATTACACAAGTTAGTTTTTGCAGCATCTATATGAAGTACATTTAAAGGCACTATCAGTAATTTGCCAAATCAGAAAATCTAAGGGAAAAAACATCAGATTTCACATGTCTGTAACCAGTATATAGCTATCCTAACATATCGTGCAAGTGACAATCCTAAAAGCAACCTAATAATACAGACAAATTTGGGTATTTTAGTCATTACTCTCCATTATACGGACACTTACTATAATAGGTAATTGAATAGAGATTCATAGAATACTGTTTTTTCCTCCTTGTCATTTTTTATTTGAAAAAAAATGCAAATTCTACAGATTTATCCTTCACTTTTGAACTACTGCAAATTTTGAATATTTTATCTCTTTTGAGTGGATCAATGATAGTGCCTGTAACTATTAATATTGCATAATAAATTTTTCTCTCTTTATATTGTGTTCCATGTTGATTCTTGAGATTAAAGCTAATACAGTCTATGGTTCAAATGTCTTACTCCAAAATTGATCAACTTAAATTGATTTTGCAGACTAATTTTGCAAATTAATTGTGCATATTTAATGGTAACATTTTCTGTATGCTTGGAATGGGGTAATAACTTGACAAGTAAATGAGACTAACTTTTTGTGTTAGAACTTGTGGGTAGGTAGATCACTCTCTGATTGTAATGGGATGGAACTTGGAAAAGGCTTTCTTATTACATTACAAAAAGAGGTAATTTGAAACTTGTTTTTCATTTCAGTACATGTAAGAGAAGTACTTAAATACCTGTAACCTTAAGCTAGGGACCTACATAAACAGCTGATTGTGGTTTACACCGGTACAGAATAAACAAAGCAGGGGGTAGAATTTTGTAGCAGAGGGCGAGAATCAGACCCAATTTGCGGGAATCATCTAATTCGCTACTGTGTTAAATTTTAAAGTTTACGAGAATCAACATTGATTCCCGCAAATCAATTTACGAGAATCGATTCTTGGATGCCGAAATTCTAGCCCTGCAAAGATCAAAAATGTTTGTGTTTGAGGTCAAACTGTACAGGTCATGGTGAACAAAGCATGCTTCAAAATCTGGGATATTCACAGGAGAAAAGCTTTTTTGATCTCAAGTCGGAATTTTCATATGCAATATAGAAATTACAGAATCAGATAAAAAGTAATGCCTTGTCTTAAATACACCAATTTTAAGCCAACCACTCAGAAGGTTATGTTAGCACATCAATGCCTGTAACAAAAATACCGAAATATGAATTTTGATTTAGAGAATAAAGGTATGATTTTGGAAACCGGTACTCTCTTTACGACGAATTGAACCCAAGGCGATACCATTATTTTAATTAAAAAATAATGGTGTCGCCGGGTTCAATTCGTCGTAAAGAGAGTACCGGTTCCCAAAAGCATACCTTTATTCTCATTCTTAAACAGCTTAATCATGTAAGGTCATCTTTAACCCAATTTCGCGAATCGCGATGCTTTATGGCTTAAATACAACAAGAAAGGACTGCCACCACCCAGTGACAACAATCGAACAACCTGTTAAACGCAACGATCATACGCAACGAGACGCAACCCAGACAGGCGCGCGCTAAAGTAGCAAAACGCGGTATGGCGCGAGCGCTTCAACCTAAAAATAACTTCAATACGCAGCGCGTACTACCTGGGTTCAATTAAACGAATTAAACCCGGGCATCAGCCAATGAAATTGCTTACATTCTCACAGCTGTTTAAGAATATTTTTTCGATGTTTCGGATCTGCAAATCACTGCTTATCCCTTGAAGGTTTTGTTTTTGTGTTTCTATTAAGTTGGGATAAATGCAAAACTACATCAAAGCAAGGGTTTGCATTAAATTGCTTCATAAACATCAGAATACTTTTGTAACGCCCAACACAACTACACATAATCTGGAAATTTCTTCAGTCTGCCCACAATCACTGTAAAAGTTTGCAATAATCATTATTTCACAACCACCATCTGATATTGAAATTTATGGTGTGATATTGAATAACACGTGTATGCAGATCGTGTGCTTGTGACAGTCAACTGTGTCAATGTAGTTAAATGCAAGTCATAATACCGAGCTATCGGTTACCAGCCCACCATTAATGATGCATGCAATGCCTGCCTTGTAACACAATCCGCCCAGAAATCACAGGTATTACCAAAGGTTGTATAAGCAGGAGAGAAAAAGCAAAACAGAGGGAGGGGAGATAGACAAAAGCCTAAGGATGTCAGGTCCGATACAATGGAAGTTGGCATACAAGAATGTATGTGCCCAATCCATTAAACGATTTCAACTTAAACAAAACAGAAATCCTTACAACTGAATACATTCTTCTTGTACATGTTAAATCTTAAAACTGCATAATGCATATTTGTACTGGTGCCTGGCACATCCTGGAAGCGATATGTTTTATGATTTCCTTGATTATAATTTAGCCCAAAAGTTTTAAGTACCGCAACATTTGTTTCAGTATGGTAGTGCTTGTGCCAGGTCCAAGTCATCCCCTCGTTCAATTTCTGTAAATGGGGAAATTTTTGTGACCTTAGGTTTAATTTTTGCAAATAAGAATTCAACTACAAAAATACATGCACTCACATGACAAACTCAGCTCATGTATTAAATTTTTGTGTAATAATATAAACAATCTAAATTTACATATATTTATACTGGTGTTCATGTGTTTTTCAGTCTGACTAGAACTTTAGGGGACTCAACTCAAAGCATATTGGGGAACAAATTCTGACAAAAAAAATGGGATAAATGTCGGGGGAGGGGAGTCAAATTTTGGCAAGATTGGGATTCAAACAATAAATTCTACAGTTATGATCTATGAAAGAATGAAATAGTATGTATGACATTTGAGAAAAAGAAAAAAAATAATCAGAGAAAAAATCAGAGAGAGAGAAAATCAGAGAGACAGACAAGACTAGTTATTTTGAAAAATTCCCAAGCTATGGCAATGTGCCAGTTTTGTGTTTTGAATGACAACACTTCAATACCACAAAAACGAAGGAAAAAATCATTCCCATTAAAAAAAACCCATGTACATACCTGGTTTCACTTTATTTTACTATGTGTTAATCATGGGAGATGGCATGCTTTAGGCCAGACTCCCGTGGCAAATGTCATCTACCGGATGTCATGCGTAAATTAATCCCACTACCTGATTCCTGTCTTTCTTGAAAAGGGAGTCATGTGGTTTGAACATGATTGAATTCACAGGTATGGCTGACATCTCTACTACTAAATGGGTGCTTTTATTTCATTCAAACTTACCAATACAACCTCTAATGCTGGCAGGATTCCCAGATTTGAGAGTGTCTGAAATAGATGAAAAATATCAAATTTCAAAATAGCCAATTATTCTAAATCTATTCTTTTAATACCGTAAAAGAAATTTAACGGAATCCAGGTGAGGGAAAATTTATAATTATACAGGGGTCAAAAATGAAAAATGCTTGAATTGCTGTAAAAAGGTAACCAAAGTGGTGTTCTTGTTACAAGGATTAAAAAAAGGTATATTTTGTACTACCTACAAGGTATGGTTACCGAGGTATAAGACAAAATTTGTCAATAGTCAAAGGTCATCACCAAGGTTAAATCTCTAATATTGCACCGATTTCTTTAAAAATGGTCTCAAATTGTTAATCTTTCCACAGGGATTGCAGCAAAAGTAGTTCACACTCTCATTTGTATTTGTTTAATGAGATAAATGACAAACAAGGTAAACCCCATTGACCTCTATTGATCTCCGAATTTTTAAAATATGTTAGACGGTGCAAAATGTTTTTGTTGCAGTCCCTGAGGAAAGATGAACAATATGAGCCCATTTTTGAAGAAATCGGAACAATATTTAAGATTTAACCTTTCGTGTTGACCTTTGACGATTTTTGTGTTATATCTCCATAACCATAAGTTGTAAGTAGTACAAACTATACCGTTTTTTAATCCTTGTAACAAGACAAACACTTTGGTTACCTTTTTACAGCATTTTTCACTTTTGACCCCTGTATTATGAATTTTCCCCTCCTGGATTCCGCCCACACTTTCACGAGGGGCACCCCCGCTAAATTCGTTCATTAACCTTCATAGCTACGACAAATCCACTGAGAAATGATGCTCTGCTCTCCACGGTCACGGAATTGCTCCAAATGACCCAACTAATCACTGATAGCGTCTTGACCAAATATAAAATGTTTCATGATACGGATCATGTGTGTTAACAAACGTCCGTAACACCTTAAACTACTACAACGTAACTGTGTTACCTCCCAAACATGAAGCACACTTATAGTAAATGTGCTCGTACATGTATATTAGGCATGCTAATTTAGTAAATACCATCAAGTCCCCCTGTGATGTTTCGTTTTATTGGTGGTAATGAACATTATAACTGTGGTATTATTTATGTCTGTAAATACAAAAAGTTCACGTTTTGATTTCAATTTCTAATTTCTTTTTATCTAGTGTCTTTTACCAATACTATCAAATAACTTTATATAAGTCAATAACCATGAAATAAACTTTCAAATTAAAGCAACAAGAAAACAAACAAGACAAACATTTTTACCAACCTTGAAGAAACCATCTCTGTTCTGACATGTCTGTGCAAAATTACAAAATTCCTTAAGAAACAGCACCAGATCTCTCCTCTTGCCATCCTCTGTGTTCTCATCTGTGAGCTGGGCAAAGAGCTCTGGTAAGAACCTATCATCTTCCTGTTTTAAAGCAAAAAGATGCACTTTTGTAGGTCAGCACGAGATTTCTGGTAAGTGATAAGCAGTCCTAAATTTAGCTGGTTGCTAGGCAACTTTACCACATGATTATCAAGTTATGGCACCTGATTTGTTTTAAAATGTACAATGGGGCAGCATTAATTTGCTCTATGTAACCACTTGACCACTGCTAGCAATTTTTTATTGTGTGCGAAGCCTATTTTTGAGGTCAATCTTAAGTTCCACTTCCGGTTCACAGGGTCAAAGGTCACTTCCAAGGCAGGGTCACACTCAAGGTCATAAGAGTAACCACGGGACCACTTAAAGGTTGTGTTAAAAGGTCAATTAAACTTAAGGTACCTTATATCCAACTTCTTGAGGGTTCAAAGTAATCTTTTTTCTTGCACTGTCCATTTTCTTTGAGTTATGAACTATACAGTAAAAACCTTGTACTTTACATCAGAAAGCATGTGTTGAGGGCAGAGGTAAGGGAAAAAGTTTGATGTGGACATTTTGATGAATGCATTTGTGTACATATTTTCTAAATTATTCTTACCTTCTCAACTTGTGAATAGATTCAATGGATTTTTATTAACATAACTTAATATCATTGGCAATAGGGTCACAGTAAATACAAATGCTGTTACAAATAAATGCCAAAAAAATTGCACTAAAACATTACAGCAACTTTACACTAAAACTATGTTTCACATATCCAACAAACAACGACCCCAAGTTAAAATACTTATTCTGGCGAAAAAATATTAATGGAAACTCTCCTACCCTAGATGCACATACACACATGCAAATATATGACTACCAAGTACACCACTGTACAGGAATTACATGTACCGTAGACCATTAAATTCACATGTCTAATTAAATAATACCATTTCCTTAAATCCTGTATGTATCGTTGTCAAAGAGAAAACATGTGACCTTCAGTGAACATCCTCTAAGGGTATTCATCTTTAACATGCAATGAAACAGTTCTTGTATAATATGACCTTACTTACACTCTAGAGGCAAAGTCCCAATTCAATTTCAACAGGGTCATAATTAAATTCAGTTCAAACAGATGTCACTTGGAATGAACTTGGCGTGTCAAATTCAAACATTTGTTTTGGTCATTATAATTCGACTAATTGGTCTTCATGAAATTGCAACTTCTAATGGAGCAACAGTCAGTCATAATCTGATTTCTTAAAACAACTTTCTGGTAGCATAACCTCTTCTAAGCAAACTAGAATCCGTATATATCTGTTGTACTAAGTACAAGTGCAAATGGGATCTATCTCATTCAGCAACAAATCTTTTGCAATTATTCAAAATTTTACTCTTTTAGGATTTGTCACCCCTTTTATAGATGTTCAATCAAAGACCTCAGATGGACCCTTGATGACCTTGATTTAAACCCAAAATAATGAATAGACACAATAGCGGCCTCCTGGGCCACTCACAACACAATGTTTATCATCCATGATCATAAGAACAGATATATTAAAAAAACATCTTAGTAAAATTGGATTATCCCTCTGACCGACATGTATCCGGATGGACAACGGATGACCGACTTTTGCTCCATAACAACCCTCCCATTCTGCTTTGTCTATGATGTAAGCAGATTAAATCAATTCTAAAATATGTTCACATTTAATAAATCATTTGAAATCTTATGTTTTTTCTCCAATATATCAAAACTTATAATCCACAACTTATATATTAGTATATTAGGATTAAAAATACTGTCAACAATTTTACTTGAATGTATATCCAACCAGGTTCGCAGCAATAAAATCTTGCACATACTACCGGTCAAATAAACATACAATGCTTAGTTACTTCACACAAGATGAAACCATTATAATTCCGCTGCTCAAGATGTAACCTGACCTTTTCTCTCGCTCTCCCTCTTTCCGACTCAACAAGCGGTTCCATCACACACACATTTTTATCTTAATACTGCATTTCTAGATTTTAATGATTCAACTGATAATTGCAAAAAAATCCAAATATAGAGTGCAAAATAGATAAATTTAAACCCATCGATAATGTCTGCATGTGCTGAAAGCAAAGGGCTGGTAGGTAGCTAGATAAAATCTTATCAGTTTGTCATGGCTGATTATGTCTCACACATCGTACATACACACATTCGCATAGTAACCTCAATTGAGAAAAGGGTACATCCGGTAATTTGGAATGGCTCTAGCATCACACAGGTAATATTTAGAAAGCACTCACCAGGCGAGATTTTGGCGGAGTGCCAAGAAAAATGTCTTGCACTGGATTTAAGGACCTTATACCTGCAGTTAGTTGGGTATGCTGGCATTGATACAAATATAATTATGCATGCCAACTGATATCC
>JAMKCH010003885.1:0-92296 GCA_023653785.1 Ophioderma brevispina
CTGTTAAATGCTAAATAACTATGTATTTGCTGGAAAATAGTTTTCTATCTTGAACAAAATGTGTTGCTTTTACTCTTGATAAACACAAACAAGTCTTAATGGTCTTAATTGAGTGTTGATCGAACAAAAAGAACCACCGTGTTGCATACTTCAGAAAATTGCTTAAATTGAGATTTGCAATTATGCACGAGCAAAAATCTTTGATGATACCTTTCTCGCCAAAGCAATTATTTAAATTGTCAGTGATACACAAGATCATCAATCAGATTCAGTGACTTCAAAACGTCTATTTTAATTGATGTTTTGCATTAGTTTATAGAAATCAGGAAATAGCTATTTAGTTAATGGATGACGGCATTTTTTTGCAGAAACGTATAAAAAATCATTAGGGATACTCAGCTAGGATTGATTTCTACATCGTAAGAAGTCTTCATTCCAACCTTGGTGATTCTGTCCACCCCGTCTCTTCGTTTTTAGAAATTGAATTCCAAAAAACGAACATTGTGTGTGTGCATGTGTGTTGTTTGTTTTTGGTTTTACTTTTCCTTTATTCATTTGTTGTTTTTAAGTACGACGATGAAGACCAACACGTTAGAACTTTCATTTGTAAGTGTTAAAAGGTATTTCAGAGTTCAAGTCATGTTCCAGTAAGCCCATCCAGTAATGCGATCTATACCATCTGTACAACGGCCGTTTACTATTTAATGGAAACGTGTGGAATTGAAGGGATCGGTAAGTAAGGCATATATCACAACCAGACCACAATATTAATTCCTGTATTCTCAAGACCAAGTACAATTTAAACTATAAGAAATTCAATTATATAAGAAAATGCACCAAACAATTTTAAGTGTTTAAAAGAGGAAATACTTAATAACTATACCTTATATATTGCATATCTTTTTGTTATTTTAATAACTGGTATTTGTATTGGATGTAACTTATAGACCTACTTTAAACGTGAGACATGGCATTGTTCAGTGCTTCGGTATCCAAATCCTGCTATCATTGCATTGAACATGGCTCTGGTATCATGGGTTGTTTGTGCACGAGCATATTAATAATTCCCTGATATAAATATACCCTGGGAATAGCGCGCGTTTGAGATTGTTAACTCTCAGGATACATCTGTGCAAGGGCCATTAATCGTGCGATATCAATAGGATTATCAATACTGACTGTATAGAAACCCAGCTGTTGCGCACCATAAAGGAATTGATTAAAAAAGGCAAGGTAAGTGATAATAGATTAAGCTTTAACAAAGAAAGATGCATAACCATTTCGAATAAAAATGGTCTATATCTCATCCTTGCACACAAGAGTAACACCTATGCTATATAGATCTATGGTATTTTTTGGTAAAGGTACATGTACGTTTTTATTACCAATTTATTTGCGTGTTGGAGAAATAAAATTACCAGGTGAACAGATACAGTTCCTACGTATGCCGACCGTTGTATGCATTTTTCAACATTTTTCCCCAATGGTGCCCAGAGATAGTAATTCTTTTTTTTCTCAGTTCGTTGTTGGATTCGTATTTGAAAGTAGCCTACTTATAAGAAAAACATGTTAAATCAACATCAGTAAGTTTTTCGTATTGACCATAGCTGCAGTCAAAATACAGAGTGAGTGAAAAAAAACCGGACCCCTGATTGTAACCGCCATTTTCCATCTCTAAGTAACTATAGTAACATATTATATATATCAGCATATGTGGTATCAACGGAAAGCATATTCCATTACTTTTAATTTGCTGCAAGGATAATTATATTTGATCAAGTAGTTGGTTTTGCCCTCTGTCACATACTGACATTACAATTCACATTACTGTTTTTTGGACTGGAATGACTTTTGCTCAATAATGGTTCTAACAATCTTGATGAATTATTTCAATCTACTTCCAAAGATAAGCATTGTACTAAAACTGCATTGCTCAAGGTAAAGAATTATATAATAAAAATAATAATAATAACATTTGTTTGAGTTACTAATTAAAAGCATGAGGCAAAATAGTAACTCGGGAAAGAAAAATGGGCTACACAGCCCGAACACAATAATGTGGGTTTTAATTCCTGTGCAAAATAAAAATATACATGCATACACAAAAATAGCAAAAGTAGATTGACAGATGGATATCACCAAGCCCTAGTTGACAACAGGGTTATTTTCTTATCTCCCTAATGTATGTTTTTTCGTTGTTATTATTATTAGCTTAATTTAGCATTAAGACTAAATTCTCTTTTGTTGTGCAGTGTATTTGGCGTTAAGGCGAAATTAAGGTGTCCCGTTAAAGACACTATCAGTGATTTGATAAATCAGAAATTCGAAAAAATCATCAAAAATCAGATTTTGGCATGTTTGTAACAAGTATAGCTATCCTAACATACCCTGCAAATGATAGGACCAATAGCAACCTAATAAGGACGAAATCGGAAATGTTAGTCATTACTGTCCGAACGGACACTTACTACGACATGTAATTGAATGGAGATTTGTATCTTTGAATACTGCCGTTTTCAGTAGGAAAAAGTAACCTACGAGATTTCTACAGACTTATCCTTCACTTTTAAAATATTCCTGCAAATTTTAAATATTTTCACTCTTTCGGATAAATCACTGATAGTGTCTTTAAGTTTTCCATTGTTTGCGTTTATTCCGCCAAAGGATATGAATATTAATTTACGCAAATGTAGTAGAATAACAAAGGATATGAATATTAATTAATTTAAATAATAAAAAGAGCTTATTATAACATAATGAATAATTAACATTTCGCCTTAATATTATTATTATTAATGTTCAGCGAAGCAAACTAATGTCCAGAAGAAAACCGGCCTATTCACTTAGTATAGAATAAATTCTACGCTGTTTTACCCCACAAAATGCAATCATAATTTACCATGGATGACCTCGTTACCTTTATATGCCCACCCCAAAAAAAATCATTTGAAAAATAGTTTGATGCAATCAATTTCTTTAAAAGTTGAATGAAAACATTCCATACGTGCCAACCTTGGTCTTACAGAAAAATTACCATAAAATTAAATCTCCTAAATCAATTTTTAAAATAAACTTTCCTCCACATATTTTGCAGGTTTCAAGACAATTTTGTTCTAGTGTTTTTCTTTATTTTTAAATTTCCCCAGCCTAAATGGAAGGTGCTTTTAAGCTGAAACTCCAGGGAAGTGTGTGTTTAAACAAAATACATAAAATCTCGCGTTGGATTTTTTAATCAAGTGTTTATTTCTTCAGAAAAATGATTTCAGGGACAAATAATTTAGAGAAAAGTAAAAACACCTGTTATTGCAAATAGAAACACTCAATCTGCAAAATCTAAGGTGAGAATTTTCTAAATTTGAAGTTTCCTTTCATATGACACCTTATTCATCACCAAGGGAGTTGTATTTTGTTTTCTGGGAAAAATTATAAAAAGTGGATACTTACGGTATTTCTAAAAATATTCAATCAAAAAAGTATTGTTGCGACCATCTGTTCTTCGTTTTTGATGACATATACAAAAATAAAAAAAATGTATGGATGTTTGATATTTCTCTAATAATAAAAACAAACACCGATATTATAACTCATCAATTACCTCAGAAATAAATGAAATAAAATGTGTAGTTTTCCACAATATTTTCCCATTTTCTATGCTGCAAAAGTTAGTCCTTATACAAAGTCAATGGAATTTAATAATGCATTAAGTAACATATCTCCCAAACGCCTTTTTAAAAAAAAATTGGGCACGCATGATTCTTTCACCAATACCAACATTTCAAGACAATTTTAACAAGGTCTGGGCTCGAAGCCGTAGCCGATGATCCTACCTAAGTATTGTCTTTATTTGTAGACCAAGACATGCCACCACATCTTCAAAAAGGGTATTTCAAAATGTATTGCCATTATCACTGGCTATGGCTTTTACACGATTATAGTAGATTCAACCCATCGTGTCACCTCTATTACTTTTCCGAAGGTATTGGTTTTGAATGAGGGGATGTGCAGTGGATGAAAAGTAAAATTCCACGCGAAATCTATTGAAACATGTAGTCCGATAGCAGAGAAAATCAATTCTGAGCTTAATGAAATCATTCAGGTGAAATGTAAACTCAATAATAGCTACATTAACTCTCAATACATTCTGACTAATCGTATTTGCTTCAATGGTATTCAATGTAACAGGTGAGTTGAATGTTACTGACTTGAGCGCCCGTACTTTTGATAGGAAGGAACACAAAAGTCTTTGCACTCTCTATTAATCATGAAAGACCAGATTATCTTAGTTCGTTCATGAAACAGGTGAATCGGGCCAAATATTCTGCCTCCTCTCCCAACTAATCGACGCTGTCCAAAACTTTTCCTCCGGTGACACGATGGGTTGAATCTACTATAAGATACCACTTAATTTAGCATACATATGGACACACCCATATTATCATTTTGGGTTCACTGATCGCTGTGTATTTAACATGTTTAAATGGACTACTAAGACTGTCTTGATCTATACCTAACCATTTGGAATGATCATTGCCGGGAATTAAAGCTAATAAAATCAGTTTTCGGATGATACCAATATGTTAGGACATGATTCGTATAAGATGCAAGAATGAGCGCAATCAGGGTTGATCAGTTGGTTTTATTCACTCATGTATTTAAAGTGCAATTTCGAGGAAATTGTTCTTTCAATAACGATCGCCAAAATGATTTTACTCAAAAGCAATGCTTGTTCTTAAATAATTTTATACTGTTTAGTCCTATGAAATATCAGATCTCTAAAACGATTAATAGGCTAGCATTTTGTGCTCTTATTTTGCATGTTGTTTTTATCCAGAACGGTCGGTTTGACAATTATTTATGAGCAAACTAACTAAGACATGCATGTGTATGAAGTTCATCGACCAGTAGTACATTTGAACGACTCATTCCTTTGCCAGACGTCAAATACCTGGGAGACAAGTAATAAACAAGTTAGTACGTTCATTCCTTAAACAAATCAACACGATCTCTTCCCTAGCTGTCTCTCTCTCTCTCTCTTCACAATTTTTTCTCTCTCCTCTGTCCATAGTCCCTACTCCTCTCTCAATTCCCCTCTTTCTATACCCTCAATAAAAAAGGATTTTTATAATAAATGTAGCTTTTCTTATTTCAGAAAAAATCGATTTCACCGTGCTGTCCATGTATAATCTTTCAACTACGACTTTTAATTTCATTGGACCAATGAGCAATTACAATATTTCTTATGTCAAGTATACCATTTTCCTCACAAATATCGTCAAGTTGATTTATATGGGGAACGAACAAGCAAAATGAGTTTTATGAAGACAGTCAGTTTAGTCTTTGCATAATCAAAAAACCCTTACCTTGTGTTTCTCTCTCTTAGCCGTGGAACGTCTGAGAAAAGGCCATTCTAAACGACAACTTGCCACAATTGAAGTCAATCAATACGAGGGTTTCCCCAAGGCTCCATTCTTAACCCTTTATTGTTCATTATATTCATTGAGGATAACACGGGGCCGATAACACGATGATTGTAGGATTACATCGTGCTCGGACGACTTTCGCTTTCGTAAAATTTCTCACAATCTTAAAAGCAAGAGATAAGTATTGTTCTTTATACATTCTACACACTAATAAAACTTTAAGATCATCAAAATGATTGACTGAAAACTGCCACTTTAATAAATGGGTCCAGCTGGAATAATTGATTTTTGCATTAATGATCATGGGATCAACTTCAAAGCTCGTGTGCAGACGGTTGCTTGAAGCATTAAAGTCTGCTGCTGTTACAGCTGCGAATATTAAACAATAATACTAAATAGCACATACGCCCCCAATCTTCAAAAGTTTTGAAATTTTTGCACAGTTACGTTTGTATTTTGGTTAGTAAACTATACCTGCTTATCTTTGTATCAATCTTGTGGATTAATATAGCTAAATTTAATGCGACCTCCCAGCTACTCTGTTCTTAATGTTACTCTTCCTGATTACTCTGTACGTAACGGGCTTTGGCATTGCATATAAACATGATAAATCTGTGTTTCCCATATTGAAAGACGAACGTAATTGGTTGATAGTTTGGTGATTGAGCATGATTTTCACAAGCTCAGGCTCATAAAAATCTAACAGTTCAAAATTAATAAGTCCCCCCCTGACAAAGGTGCACTTTTCTGGAAAAGTTAGGCTCCTTAACCTGTTACAAAAATGTGAAATGTTCACTGCAATGTTACACATTTGATGTGCAAAAACAAATCACACAATAGTTAATATTCTCCCTGAAATGACGTAATTTATTAAATTTGATGACGAATTAAAAGTGGCACTTTCGTGCATAGGATTTAACAATCGAGAAAATCCCGAACGGGGAAGTACCAACATGCCTAGTACAACGCAGGAATACTACAGACACTTAATTTTGGTACCAATGGATAGCTATGGTCATCTTCTTTCTATTGCCACCAATCGAGTACCAACATGCCTAGAATTACGTCAGGCTGACGCAGTGGCGGATCCAGAATCAGAAAGCAGGGGCGCAAGGAAGAGTTAAATATTGCGAGGTATCGGCAAACAGACTTATTCATGCAGAACTCTTTATTGAAGTAGGATTATTGTTGTATCAAGTGGACCACTATACGAAATTCCTAGCTACAATACATGTGTAAAGAGTTATTGTGAACCAGTTCAACGTGTTGGTTGATAACACACAATTGTTAACTCTACTTTGTGCCCCTGCTTTTCTGATTCTGGATCCGCCACTGGGCTGACGTTATAAAGTTCACATGTCAGCATAACTGTCAATTTCCATAGTACACAGTGTGGAATAGAGGAAAATGTGTTTTTTCACCAAAAAAGTTTGGAATATCCGAATTCCACACGGTTTTTGCTCTCTTTAATGGGATATGACTAGTTTTATACTCAGAGAGTTTTAGTGCTACATTTTTTGAGTCAGAAATATTGCGAAATATCAATTTTCCACCCTATAGCCAGTATTTTGATACTTTCCTCAACTTATGACGTCATAGTGACGTCATGATGGGAATGTTGGCACTTAATTTGATACCAATGGAAAGAAGAAACTCTAAGCTATCATGTGGTACCAAATTTATGGGAATCGGATGTTCAGTAATAGGGGAAAAAGAATATTTAAAAAAAATCTTTAAACTTGATTTTCTCGACTGTTAAAGCCCTATGCAAAAAGTGCAATTTTTTATTTGTCATCAAATTTAATAAATGATGTCGTTTCAGAGAGAAGGTCAACTGCTGTGCGAACTTTTTTGCCCATTAAATGTGTAACATTTCCGTGTACATTTTACATTTTTGTAACAGGTTAAGGAGCCTAACTTGTCCATAAAAATGCACATTTGTCAAGGGGGGCTTACTTTTTTTGAACTGTTTATATTGATGATGTAGATTCATACGTATTGATCATAATACTAACTTTAACACTTCACGATTTTCCATATTCAACTTGGACAAGATAATCTTTACCACTAAGATCGGCTAAGACACGGTAAAGTAATCATTTTTATTTGTAGTGCTAAAGTTTTCAACCAAAAAGTTAGCAATGCAAAATATATTCAGTCAGTCCTATGACAGGATATGATTTTCTAACCCACACTTTTCGTGACTATCTGATAAAGTGCAATACCCAAATTTGAAATTCCCTTGGGTAAATTGTATAGTTCAGTGAAGGATAAAAAATCGAGCTCAATTGGATGAGCTACATATCTTACCTCAATTGCGCTAAAACTATATTAAATATTAAATGTTATTTGTTGGACCATCCTTTCTGTTCAGTTCAGGGTAAACGTTGAAACAACATTCACCGGAGTTAGGGTGCCGTCAAAGTCGATGGGTATAGCGGATGGTAACCACGCTTGTAGATTTTTGTTCCGCTCAACTATATAGCCACTTGTGATGTTATACGTGTCATTGCCATGAAACCCTAAAGGTTAATGCATCTTGGGTATCTTTTACACCCCTTAACGTTTCTCGACTAACTGCTACAAATTTGTCTAAAGAATCTTTCAGGAAATGCGAAAATATCTGGAACAAATTTACAAGTAAATGGTATTTTAGCCTATCATCTTTGTGAACTAAAATCATTATGTAAAAGTAGGTCAAATCTGACTCTATTTACAACAGCGTAAGAATCAACAATGTCGTACAGTCTGAAGCTTTAAGAATCATATACTCAAATGACAGAAATTGACCGTATACTTGAAGAAAATTGAATAGCATTTTGGCAGATTGCATCCGTTCTAAAAATGTGATGCTAACTGTTACGTTTTGGCATTAATTAAAATGACCCGATACCCCGGTAGATAGATAAAACTTAATTGATTTGGAAATCTATTCAACCTATATGTATCTGTATGCTGGAGCTCCTCTGATTTCCTAGTCCCGTTGTAATAACTGTGATTTCCAGAATTTCCTGTCTGCGAGCCGAGAATTCTAGTTTCTCAATTGACTATAATATTTTGTGTGCCTTCTAAAGTGAATATTGGGTTTTGCTAAGGGGACGGTCAACGTTTTGGTTAAAATGAGACAATCAAGAAAGGTATTTTTGTTTTTAACATTTAAAAGCAATTTGACAGAGCTTGTACTCTACAACTTGCTTGAGTCGGAACAATCAACACTGATCAAAGCAAAAGTCAATTGAGGAGGAAACATGAAGGGGTGGGTGCAATGTTCGCTTTCCAAAACACATGCACTTGAAATTTCCAAGTGGTTCACTCTATAACGCTCATGTTTTCTTTTAATTAATCATATAAAGTGTTCATGGGGAGTTCATATATCAATCGGCGCGTGGTGGTATAGGAGCGGTGTCTCTCTCCCGGAACTCTTGCAATGTACGCATTCCAAAACACATTTTCTCATTTTGATATTAACGATTTGAAATTTGCAAGTGGTTCACTTTATAATGCTTATAGATTTGATAAACGGTCTAGAACTAGGTTTCTTTGAATTACTCAAAGTGTTCGTTGAGAGTTCACATATCAAGTGACCCGGGGTGGGTGCGGGAGGGAGTGATACCCCCCCCCCCTCTGAAAGCGGTGACTTCTTGCATACGTTCGCCTTGGAAATCATTTTCTCTCTGAACAAATTTGATATGAACTAATTGGAAATTTGTAAAAACACTCTTAAAAGATATATACGCCCCTAAATTAAATTAATTAGTCCAGGAGGACTAGCAAACATTTTACACATCTCAAGTTCAAAAGGTTTGAGTGATATAAATATGTTGACAGGCTTGACAGGGACCCCTCCACCTGAAACGTGATTCTTAATAAGTGCCACAAATGGTGCTTACGGAGGGGCCAGACAAAGTTTGAACAGGGGTCAATTTTTTCTTAACATAACATAAAGTATTGAAAATGTATAAGTTTTGTATTATCTACAACGTAAAGTTAAGAGTTATGTAACATAGCCTATATCAATAAAAAAAGGGTCCAATTTCTGTTGTACTGGGTCAAATTTTTAAAGTTGCCCGATTGGATGCAAAATGTGAAGGATTGGTGGAGGTCATTCAAATGAGGAATATTTTAGAGTGTCCTCAGATGCTAGCTACCAAGGTGTGGGGGGGGGGGAAACAAGGTCAACCCACATTGAATGCAATGGACCATTATGTAAGTTTTTAGCTGCATAAAGCGCATTTGCTCCTATTTATTTACATCCTCTCAATATTCATGTATTGGGTGGGTGGGGATTGTGGGTTGGTGTTTGCTGGATGGGTGGAAACACGCTTTCGATTAATATGTCAAACTTATTGACTAATTTTAATGATCCAGATTAGTGATTAAAAAGACAATTCTGAATTACATCCATTGTCAGATTTACATGTGTATGCATCTATCTGCAATATCTGTCAAGCATGTTCGTATGCTTTTATTGCCCCCCCCCCCCCTCCGCCCGGTCATGTTGAATCCCTATCCTGCAAATCTGGTTTTCATTGGGAAATTGATCCAACTTGATTGTGGGGGTGGGGAGGGTGTGTATACAACCAGTTGAAACTTGTAAAGCAAATACTTTGTTCGCCAGGTATAGACTAGGTGAATTAATTTATTATATTTTTCTTGAGTTGCCATGCACGGATTTATGTGATTAAAAATTAAAGCAACCGAAACATAGTTTATCTCTAATACGATCGTAACTGATTGAGCTGAACAAACCCCGGATTGATTAAAATACTGACACGCAAATCCTTATTGGTTCATTTGTAATATAGGCATTGTTACAATACTGTTAAATGAACAGGGCGTTTTGACGGAGAAGTATAAGTGTTGGTGTCCACTTACTTATCCTGAAAGAGTCTACAATTAATGGAAAAAATCAGGAATGAAAACAATCGAATACATAGCCCAAACAGAACTGAACAATAAATGAATGGACCCATAAAATGCTGCAATGAGATCCAAATTCCAGCCATCTTCTAGCTGAAAAAATACCTCTGTGGGTGTGTAGACATTTGAAAGCTTTCAGGTACCAGGTACAATCTAAAATAATTTTAAGAAGAGAGTCGCAAATTGATGCAAAGACAAGAATGTGTTATTATTTTATCCATAACAATTATTTTCGTGACGATATTTCCAATAAAACATCTGTAACCCTTCTACTTGATTTTATGAGTTTCATTTTATCCCGCTATACCTAAGAAGAAATCCCTTTTAATGAGTTTCATTTTATCCCGCTATACCTAAGAGTAAATCCTTTTAAACTTTGGTCTATTTTGCAAAACTTAAAAACGCCCAGAAAGTAAATAACCAATGGCTATTAATGTTCTATGATATGATCTATAATACTCCATACATGGTTAAAATACAATCTACAAATCCCAGAATTTCACGGCTGATGAAAGCAAAGGCATTTTCGGCCGGCAAGTGCCCCAAATTTATGCATTTCGCAAGCCTTTTGTGTGTACGGAATGCTAAAACGTCTAATTTTAAAATGAAAAACGCCCGCTAACTACAATTTAACAGTGTTTGAATTATATATGTATAGAAAATTAATAAAATGAGGTTTAAAATGCTATGATCTACAAATCAAACAGAACTTGCGTTCTCAAGTGGTTGTCGATTGAAGTGTAAAAACCGCTATTTTGACGTTATTTGGCCACTGTTTCTACGGCTAGTGAGCAGATGCAACATATTTTACGTAATGTTGACCTTCTGTGCCCCCTACATCGGTAACTAAGCATTTTAGACAGTCAAAACTATTCCTTAATTTAATCCTATGAACGCCACCAATAATTTACACCATTTTTATCTAAATCAGAACAACCTTAAAATCTGACCCATGTACAACAGAAATTGACCTTTTTTATCGATTTTTGCTGTTTCTAGCCTATAACTCTGAAACTTGAGGTTGTATATAGTACAAACTATACCTTTTATTAATCCTTGTGGTTATACAAAAAACATGGTATACTTTTCAACATGATTGGATCAATTTAAAAATTTGACCCCTGTACAAGCTTTGTTTTGTCCCCTCTCCTTAAGGCACCATTTGCGGCACTTAAGAATCACGTTTCAGGGGTCCCTGTCAGTCTGTCAACACATTTAATCTCTCAAACCTTTTGTACTTGAGATGTGTTACAAATGTCTGCTAGCTCCTGGGTTAATAAACCACAAACGAGCTGTGAAGTTACAAGAAACCTAGTATTATTGTCCATTAAAACTTACAGATATCAATAAATACTTATTTTCATTTCACGACAAATGCTGGAATTTGAAGACCAAACTACAGCAATTATAAAAACTATCAGACATTTCACAATTTTTGTTAGACTTTTGGATAGAAAGCTTTAGACCAGCGCAAAATCAGAATTTTCTCATTTTTTAGGGACATCTGTTATTTGCACCTTTACCATTCGCGTTTTTTTAATCTGTTCATTTTATATTGACCTGTTCCTTTAAATTTTAAGGGTATGCATTTGACCCGATCAAACGGGAAGTCAGTAATTGCTTGTAACCCCAGCCAAGTATAGAATAGAGGAAAACCCGGGAAATAATAATGACAACACAATTCTTTGAAATCAGCCGTCTATACTGTCTATTTTAAACTGCACGTTTGGTCTAAGCAGCCGATGTAGTAATTAATTACTCATTGCAAAGCTTGATGTGATAAATAATAATAACTCTTGAATAATCGTACAATTTGATTCGAACTAATTCCAACAGATTCCTGACGTGTAAGTTGCGAGCAGACGAGATGCCCAGGTGTTATGCGGATCCCGATGGACTGCGATTTCATTACGAGTCTGATGAGTTCTCCTATGACAATTTCGATAAGGCTGGTGAGTTCTGAGAACTTTTTTTAAACATGATTTACTGTAAAATGAGTAAAATGCTGAATTCATTTTTCAAATTTCCGTTGATTTATTTTAATCCGATTTAGCGGAATTGTTTAAGGCAAACGCTAATTTGAAATTCTAAAAATATTTTAGTCATTTATAGTGACTAATTTACACACACACAAAAAAAACAATGACATTAATGTATTCTTTAATAACATTTGACGAGCCAAGTCCGATTACAATTTCATAATTTTTAGAAAAAGTAAAAGGAATATTAATTATATTTTACACTATAATAAACCCTTAAAATCTTGACAAATTCTTGATTTTTAACAGAATCTGACTAGAAGTTTTTTAAAACAATTTTTGCACCCAAAAGATTTTGAATCTTATCCTTTAAGAGGGTATTTTATAGACAGTGGCTAACCAGCGGGGGGGCAGGGGGGCGAAGCCCCCCCAAACAAAACCCTTGCCCCCCCTTCCGCTCCGCCCCCCCAAATGAACCGCCCTGTTGTATACAATGCCTATGGAGAAGGACCCCAAATTTGCCCCCCCTCCAATAATCTTTGGCACCGGGCACCCCCCTTCACCCCCCCATCTTGTAAAAGGTCTGGTTATGCCACTGGTTATAGAATGCTTTATATCAGTACAAAAACCAAGGCTTTCGTTTTTTGGACCCCCCTGATATGTAAAATCTTTCTTTGCACTCTTTAAATTCATATTAAACTTATAAGTAAAATTCCGAAATCATTTTTTCAACCATCCGTTGATTTAATTTTAACTCGATTTAGCTTAGCTGACTTGTTAAAGTCTGACTCAGAGATTTCGAAATATTATTATTTTGTGTAATAATGAAAAATAGTCAACTAGAACTAAAGATAGTAACCTAAAATGCACAATTCCGAAATTTGAGATGAATCGGATTTTTCGTTTTGATGCAGTAAACATTTATGTGTAGTATTACGTCCCATAGGATACTGTGTATAACAAAAATTCCGGATCCGGAATTTTATAACAAAGTTGTGATTTTCTATATGAAGGAATTCGATTTAAGCTTAGCAATTTCACACAGTGATTAGTATATGGACAAGCATTATGTACATGCAAAAAACACGATTTTTTTGGAAATTGAGGGCGCCCTCCTCAGGAAATCTCTGAGTCGGCCTTTAAGGCAAATGCTCCTTTGAAACACTGTGTCATTTCAAATTATTAATTTACAAAAATAACAAATGCCATTTTGTTTATTATTTCATTACTTGATTTTTCATTGGTGAACAAATCTGATTTGTGTCGACAAATTTAAATTTATATGTTAAACAAAATAGGAATATTAATTATCTTTTTTAAACATTGTAATGTACCCTGGTTTTTTTGAAAATCTTAATGACATTCTTGATTTTTCCAGAAATCTTTTTTTTTTTTTTTTTTTTTTTTTTTACTAGAAGTGTTATTCTAATGATTCTTCTCATACTACGTTTAATGAAATAAACTATACAATGTTGACAATCATTAGATATTTAAAAACTGAAATCCACTTGGAAATTTACAGGTGAGTTTACACATTTAATCTTATTGAAGGTCGATCATTTTTGTATGGGGAAAGAGTAAATGATTGTGATAAAATACATTTATGGTAGATCGAGCATTTACTTCATAAGTTCAAGGAGAAAATGTGTTTTTGTTGGAAAGACTGCAACCAGATTAACATTTTGGCATTTGATACTGCTGTGAGTGTCGGCCTTAATTCACGCCCACATAAACCCGCTCTGTTCCATAAGAGTGTTGCCAATGGAAACTCTGTATTTCCTTCAAATCTTTGTGATCAAGTATGTTGACGTCTAATGTTTAACAGTATCAGAGTCCTTTCGCATTCTTGTTTTTGTCATGTTTGTGCTGTTTTATTTTGATTTGTAAAGGAAACACGTACTTTAGGGTAAGTGGGCTTACACGCAGATTCGCAGAACAAAATCTTTACAGAATACACGGTACTATACGAAAACGCAGAAAATCTTTCGAACATCAAATTTGTTAGGTAACAGTTGTTTTCATTATGTGAAAACTAGATTTGAGAAGAACGTGAAAAACATCACTTTGAAGCACTATAATTTTTATGTATAATTTTGTTGGTTCTTTCAGTATACCTAGGCTTTAGTATTGCTTACAATCGTTTATCGGTATACAGCCATTTTCTGCTCATATAACAAGATTCAATACACTAATGTCTTTCAGGTAAATTGAAGATTTGGACGTGTCTGAGGGTTCTCTATGTTATTGGGAGATGGCAAAAGCAGAAATACGCCCAGATATTTTACAAGGCCAACGGCAAAACCTTCCCAGTCGCTAAGTACTACCACACCACGTTACATGCTTCGTACTACACTCAGGTCGGCATTAACTTCCCTTGCCGGATTACCACGTGGATAAGTCACGTGAACCAATCAGGATACTGGGTTGATACTCAGTTTTTCAATCGCACTACTGGACAATTGCTCCAGTCCAGTGTGATTTATATCATGATGATTGATAGAAAGACAAGGAAACCTGTCAAACGTGGTGCGACCAAGCAAGATATCAATGAGCTTATTCCGTCATCTCTTAGAAGGACAGAATTTCCGGATGTGTTCCAAGCAGAGTCAAAGCCAAGAACTCCCCGACCTCATATTTATACAGCTTCTGTGTCACCAAGTGATACAGATCACCATCAACACATGGGAAATGATGGGTTCATGAAACATTGTCTGGACGCTGCAAGTGCGGCCTCAACGGCCAACCATCTTCACTCTTTCGACCTTCCCATCTCACATTATAATGTAAACGAATTTTCTGCAGTTTACACAGGGGAGGCTCTATCTGGAGATACTATGAAAATTGCGTGCTGGCAACATGAAAGCAATGCGCTCATGTTTGAAGTCCAGATAAAGTCCACTGTTGTGTGTCATAGCAAAGCGTCTTTCCATTTGAAAAGACCATGTAATTACGAAAATCAGATGCTTTTTGATCTTGATAACACCAACGCTAGAAAGCGTTTGTTCTCGAAACTGTAATAGTTGTTAACACGACGTAACAAAGACCATTACTTTCTCCTTCAGGCTTAATAAGGAAAAACAACATGGAGCACCGCTTGTCAAGGTTTAAAAAAATTGTAATTGGTTTGAAAAAAAATTGATTACGACTAAGTACATTGATAGCTTTGGGGTACTCTTGTAAAAATCCCAAATCGATTTTGGTAATTCTTTCGATCAAAATCGTTGTGCCAGGTCATCAGTGATAATAATGACATGGTTGCTTCCTTAGTCAGTAGAAGACCAAATCTTCAAAGGGTGCTCTATTTTTGTTACTTACCTGCACTCAAAATACTGAATGGATCCTTTTTGGTATTTTTGATAGAGACCATACATTAGTTTTGGGACATAGGATTTACTATAATCATGTGGGAAATTTTTTTTGAGGACCACTTTTATTAATGTTTCTGTGGTATACGCTATAGGAGCTGTTTTTTGCCAACCTTTTTAGGGGTAGGGGTAGCACTTATGGCCGTAATTTCTCAAGTACTCATCAGATTGCACTAATATTTTCAAAGTAATCTTAAGAAAACATCATACTTTGCAAAAACGAGAATTTGTGTTAAAATGGATATTTCAGGGCAAAATTGGGCAACTTTGTTACTTTTGAGACCTCGGCCCATTTTCTCACAGTATAAAGATGGTATGGAGTTCATGTTACTTGAAATAAAAGATAACACTATTAGACAGTGTTTAGAAAAGTGTCAGAATTCCACTTTAGTCATAGTCATTTTATAATTTATTCTTTGATAATTAGGCCAAAACATGTCGGGTACTTTTTAACAATTTCTTGTTTTTTATGCAACCAAAGGATCATCTTAATTTGCCAAATACTTTCACCAGTGAGCATGATTCCTCGGTTAAAGACTATGGGATAAAAAACCTTCCTTCTATGCTGTTGTTTTGTTGGCGGGGCTAGGGGAAAATCCAGTGTAAATTCATAATAATTATTAAAATCATTAACCGTCCCCCCCCCCCCCCCACCCTGTCCCGCAAATTCAACTGGCACATTTTCTTGAAATGAATAAAATGTCAGCCTCAATTTCATTTCCAATATCAGTGACCAATGGCTACTATTAGTGATCCCTGTTTGTTTTTTCACGCAATACGGAAAATATCTATGGTTTGTTTCCAATATCACATGAGGCGTAGCCGAATGTGACTTTGAAACAAACCATGGATAGTTTCCGTATTGCGTGAAAACCACATGGGGTACGAATGGATCATTTTATTTAAATCGGATTAGTCACAGCTCACGTACATATACAATCTAGTACAGAATCCAGGAAAGCGCAATACGTGATAGGCCACCCTGTCTATGCCGTTTCTATGGCTGCTACAATGTAACAAATCACAAGTTGGACTACTGCCACAGTAACACAACTCAGTCATCATTGTCCGATACACACAATTGTCCCCAATTCCCAACAAGACAGGCCTAGACCAAGATGTCTGGGGGCACAGTTTATTCAGTATAGTCTTGCCTATGGCATTGCACAGAGTTATTGATAGTTGAATTCTGCAGGTAGCATGCCTGTAGCAAGGAAAACACACTCACTTACCTCTTAGAAAGATATCACAAAGGTCACTAGTCCTCCAAACACCAGGGGAAACTTTAAAAATGTTTGTACATAAAGAATGTAGGGAAACTGTATCAAGTAAAATATCTGTTTGGGAGTGCCAGCAGCAGTCACACCATAGTGTAGAACCAAAAGCCATCTTGGTAATTGTGCACTTCAGAGGGTGCTGGACCAAAAAGTTTTTCTTCCACAAGATGCGCAGATATTACATTCGATAGATTTGAATGCATGTAAATCAGGGGCTTGATACTGGTGTAAGCATTACGTAATACGGGCTCATATATCCAGTGAGTAATGACAAATTACTCTGGTAATACGGGAAAATATTATTTGGGACATTACCAATCGGCATTCACCATTCATGTCTACTAAATGATAAACTATAAGACTTCAGCAAACATGGAGCTAAAGATATACAACTATCGCTCCCGGTATGCGTGGGAAAAACACTTCAATCCTTTTCATTGGGAGTGCAGTACCATTGTTATATTGTCTCGCCCTGAAAAGGTCAGTAGATATAAAAGGTGGATCTGCTCTCTGTCTGATGTCTGTACTTTTTACCCCAACTTTTCTGTCGATTTTCCTGACTTTTTACTCACATACACCCCCACAGAAAAACAGCAATCCTACACCCCTAACCACCACATACACCCCCAGAAACCCTCCTACATCCTATATCAATCACATTCACCACATAAACACCCCAAGCAATCCCTGATACATCACCTCCCTAGATAAGGTATGCACAGTAACTTCTGTAAAACCCTCATCCCCAAATGTCGCTCCAAAAATTCCCCATCCTCAAAAAAATTCTAGCCAAAATCGTCAATACAGAAATTCCTGTAATCCATCACCTCCAAAATCATCGCGTAAAACACTAGAATCCCTCTACAGTCCCCCTTCAACATACATCCCAGACAAATTCCTGTGCAAATCCATCAAAAATTTCAACAAAGCGTGCATCTCTGTACATTCTTATCAAAATTTTTATTATAAAATACATTAAAAAAAAATATAAAGAAGGCGCAAAAATTCGAAATTTACCCCGAAGAAATTTTTAATCAACTTCTAGAAGACAAAAACCAAATCCAAGATCCTAAAAATGGGAATTCGGTAAGAAAATCATTCTACAAAATCACAGACTCCGAAAATATCGAAACCAAAAATGGAGAATCGTGCATAATCACTCTTCACGGAGGTGAAAAATTTGGGCAACGTCTCTTCTAGCAAAAAAACTAGAAACCCGAAAACTTCTCTTCTACTCAGCCTAAAGTTAAGCGGAAAAGCAAAAATGGAACACATGTACTATGATTTTCATTTTGATAAACCAAAAACTAAAATCCCGACTGGATAAAATTTCAGCCTGGATTTTTTTCCCCAATAAAAAATTTTTTTCTTGTTTTATAAAAATAATATATAATAAACAAAATGGAATTCATAAGGGGATTGATCTTAGGAAGGTAGAATCTATGAAATTATTGCTTTGAGTTTACACGAGATACTGCATCATTACATTACAAGACATGAGACATGGCATTCCTATACACATTTTTGCACCACTCTGTTTAGTAACAAAATTGGAAAATGAAGACACAAGAAATTGTCTTCAGCGTCATTAACGTCAGAAAACAAATATAACTTTTGTTTGTTGAATTTTTGTCAGGATTTGGATATATTGTATAGAAAAAACTAAAATCCATTGGAATAAATTCCAGCCTGCAAAATTTTTTCGGATTTTTTTTTTTACTTCATTTTTTTCGCGATTGACAGTCCCTCGGGAACAACCACAATTCTTGTCTACCAATGGCTCTCTTTGCGCACCATTCACTCAGATAAATACAAAATTGATCTCCTGGTTTTCTAACACACTATCGATTACATACGGTTGAGACCTCCCAATACGTCTTTGCTTCGCCTTTTTGAATCTCCTTCAGATTCTCCCCTTCGTAAATTACCTTAGTTTTTTGTCGCTTGTAATCTGTTTTTCATTCTTCAATTTTTGCGGAGCTGAATTTTCAGCTACGACTTTCTTTTTCTTGATTGTCCTCACTAGGTGCATTCCAATCATTCTCGTTTTTCGTCATTTAGAGCCGCAATCACGTCTGGCAGTCTTAAAACCCACTCTTTAGATCTCACATTCTGTTCACCTCTAGCTTCCAAACAAAATTTCTTGCGCAGTCTGAATTAGCCAACTCTTCCGCTAAAGTTTTCATTGAATTTTCAACAATAGCGCTGCGCTCGATGTGCTCCCTCACCTCTACGATGTTTACATTATTCTTTTTCATCAATTTAGAGACCTCTCCCATGAATTCTCGACCAGGATCGACCTGCAGCACTAGGCCAAGACAACCTTTCTAGAGTAAATTTTCTCGAAATCTTTTGCACTCCCTCCGAGCTCTTGGTGCTTGAGGTTCTGCCTCTTAATATCTACTAGCCTACATCCACCACAGTTAGAGCATAATTATAACTTGCGTCCTTTTTCCAGGTCGATCGTGTGGTAAAATAACAATCTGCGGAATGAACTTCGTTTTGAATCTCACATCAAATTTGCTCGTGAATATATTTTGGGGCTGGAAGATAAATCTGTCTGTCCACAAAGCCTGCGTTTTGTTTAAAATTTTCTAGCTGTTAATCTTTACTCACCTGGCTTCCTTCGCTACTTTCAATAGCGGAAATCCTTTCCAGAATCCCTCTCGGGCTATCAATAAATTTTGGCGAGTTTATTGTCATTTATTTTTTAAAATAAAAGCAGTAATGAGCCGTGACTTTTGGATTTACGCTGCGTATCTTTTCAACACGCCAGAAAGAAGAATTCGTGCAGAGAGCTAGAAAATGACAGAGGCCTAGAACGATGAACAATAAGCGCTGCAAAACGAAATGAAGTCTAAAGAAAAAAAATCATCTCTAAATTAGAGAGGATTTTTTTTTATTGTCTATTATGTTTTAGGATTGCATATCACTCACAGCTACGAATAGAGGCCTTAAAAACTTCATTTATCTAGTTGTCATACCAACTTAATCAATAGCTCTTCATTTCTTTACAGTTTCCCAGATTTCATAACTTGCCAATTTTGATTTTTGCTTCTAGTTTTTTCGATTATTGCTTCTAGTTCAGCCATTTTTATTTATTTTTTTTTTCATTTGTACAAGACAAATTTTAAATTCCAAGTTTTTTCTCGCTACTGAACCTACCTCGAGAGAATGTCTCTAATGGCTTGTTTTTTCCCTTCTCAATTCCAACTTGCTCACTCTCATCTCGAATTTCTCGCTCCATTTCAGCTGCATTCGATGAGATTAGCCCTAGTCCTGTGTTTGATTCCATCCTTGTGATTTCTGTAATTCTACGCTTCTCTTAAAATGTGATGAAACTCTCTTGCTAATAATTTCCATCCCTGCAGCGCATTGGACACTAGATCTTTTAGCGGTATTCAACTAGACTCAGCGTTCTTTTTGAGCTCTCATGTTTTTCTACCTTTCATAGTCGCTTTTCCGAGAGCCACGCTGGCTGCAGCTTATCATTTCACCTACAATTGCCACACCTCCAAGAGGAATTGTACTACAGCTCCTACTCCACCTGCTAAGGTTCCGACTGCGCCAGTTCCTGTGCTGACTGCATTAGTCCTAAACTTGAGCGAGTGTAGAAAACATTCCAAACGGTCTTGTATTTTCCTTAGCTTATCTCGTGATCTACTTCCCCTTCCAAAAATTCTCTGATTTCAGAGATTTATTTGAGTCGAAATTGTACGCCTTGTTCCTCGATCGCTTCTGGAATTTCGGGATAAAGTTGCGGTGCGCTTGGTTTCTTCATCTTTTATTTATTAGATAGCACTCGTCGTTGGTATATTTCTACGTGAAATCTATGAAATGTTGACTTATTTCTTGTTTAGACAAATTGCGCATGTAAACATGAATTCCCATTTCTTTGACGCCGATTAACACGGTACTTAGTGGATATAAAACTTCACGCGTGCATTCTTTTTTTGATCACCGTTTATCAACATGCAAATGTTGCTTCCGTTTTATACTCAAACGCTATATAATTCAGCTTGGATGTATCCAAGCTATACGAGATTGGATTGGATTCTATAACCGCCGTATTTGTTATCGAATATTTAATCGAGTCATCACCCCATCTGGTCGTTCACAAATCTTTGTTGTCCAGTGGATTTTTTGACGAATTTTTTATCACTGAGTCTTATAGGAGTGGCGTGTTTTTTCATCGGGTTTCCACCCCCGCTGAAAAGAGCAAGGTCCATGGCGCTGGAATTGGGGCTCCAAGTCCAATTTGAATGTACTACCTAGTCGAGAGTAACCACGCTCCCTTCCGGGGTTGTCACAGGAAAGAGCCGTTGGTTCTAATTGCTATTGCTGTGGAATGGCGTTGTATACTATCTCCGTCTACTCCATCGCATTATCGTATTTTAATTTCAGATCATTTTGCCATTCGTTATACATGCTTTTAAGCTCTCACTGAAAAATAAGCCTTGGTTCCATCTTCGTGAGGAAAAACTATGTTATACCTAAATCGTACGGTTTTACGTCGTGGTCGTGTTGCACTAAAGCATCACGTAAGCTTTCGATTCACCATATCTCCATCATTTGCGGCGACACGCTATTTATCACATTGTGAAGACGCATATCCAAATTTCCATTCATTTCCCTTATTCAATTGATACATGCGCGATGATTGGCGTACTGTATCTACATACCTTTTGGTTGTAGCATCCCCCGCTCCGTAGGATCCCTAGTTCTACTATTTTTTTATTTCCCAAATTTATCCGACCGGTCATGCTACCGCCAGATTTTGGATGAACATCACTTTTCAATGCATATGTTTTAGGTCCAAATCGCTAACCCCTCTGATGATTCTCTGATTTCACGATAGACCGTATATTGACATTCTCTTTTATTTCTAGAAAAAAACAAATTCCTCCAAAAAATATTTTTGAAAATTTTTTTTTTACTTAACTTCAATCAGTAACCCGCAACATCATCCGGGTGATTATCCGGTTGAGAGCGTACCATTGTTTCCACTAATGTTGAAGCAAATCGATTCTGAAATGTCAGGGGGGGGAGGGGGGGTGTTAAGTATCATCCAACTAGGATTTTCGTATCGGATGTGTACACTCTCCAAAGTTAACATCACGCATAATCGGAATGTTTTTCAACAGCTGCGTACCCTTGATTTTATCACGATCATAAGCGAGATGTCAGTGGTGCTATTTGTTTCAGATAAACTAAATTCTCGTGGGGTTCAAATTCCCCACACTCCTATCACCTGGTAGTTCCAGAGTCCATCCAATCTTCATCATCCAAACGTAGCATATATCTGACAGTCTCTGCAACCAAACTGAAGATTTCCGGAATTCGTCATTTCAATCAAACCGGTTTCACGATTGACTCGAGGGTAAGTCCTGTAATCGTGCTAGTTAGTTTTTGAGCTAAACTTTGACAGGTGTAATTTCCAGCTTGAACAACAACATCTGTGGATTGTTCCATTTCAGTCCATATCTTATAGTCATATCCTGGTAAAGGTTGTTCCATCCTACCCCAAACGTGTATCTGCCTTCAAGATATTTTTTCTCCTTCCCGATTTTCATCGATTTTGTATGGTTTGCACTTGCGAGCGTAATTATGTTCATATTTTCATCTTTATTTACTAAAAATAAAGAGCTCTAGCTACAATCACGATATAGACTATCGTGTTAGTGGTGTTTTTGACGACACATACCTTTTCGTTGATAACCGAAATTCACGTGATGCAAAAAAAATTTCAGAATCCGTTTTCCAACCATATGGATGAATTACAAGCCTCCCAAATAAGATCCAGCGGGGACATTGATGAAAATTATCAAAAATGTCTGTCCAACCCGATGCAGTTTTGGCGAACAATTAAATTTTGCTGTTGGCAGCGACCACTGGGTTGTGTGTCTCCAAGGAAGAGCTCCACCACGAGAAGCCGATGATTCAGAGCGTCCTTCAGATTTCACACTATTCTATCAAATCAACGAATTTGGAGCGAGATAATTGTCCTTCCCATCCGAGCGGTCGGTTCAATGCTCTAAATATTCATCGATATGAAAGGCTTGGAGGATAGCATCGAATTGGTATTAACAGAATGAAAATTTCGGCAAAAATTCGATCCTCTGAATGGTTGGATCGCTAGATTTTTCTATCGAAAAACATTACACTCACGGAGGTATGAGAAGGAGTGAGCAGAAAGTCCTGAACCAGCGATTGGCTATATTATACGGGCACTCTCCCTTGATTTATATTCCATCCCGCAAAATTCGGTAGTGGGCCTGGTCATACTTACAAGGTAGATAAGTAGACAAACTTTAACGAGTCCGGTTATACCGACGACCTCGTCATGGTCCATTTATTCCACGCATAGGATCCCTTCGGTGTTTGGGATTCATCTTATGGGAATTCACTAGGGCTGGTGGTGAGAGGATCAATGATTCAAACAGGACTTACGCGTGGGCTATCCTAGATCGGCAAGCTCACTCTAGGTCAAGCATAATAGGTAAAGGTAGATCTTTCGATGCTCAAAAACAGTTTCCTAATCTTTATCCCCTGTAGAGGATGCCATTCAATCCGCAAGTCGATATTCCAAGCTCGATAGAGAGGGATCAGTCTAAACCTGCAGTACGCGAGAATCAAGCTGGATTGTTGTCGTGGTCAGGTTTATACCTAATACCAAGCAACCTGGACCTATCAGTGGGAAGGTCTCAATGGATCAACAACCTTAATCCAGATCGCGACTACGGAAATGCAACTCGGGTCTTAATGAAAAGGTAAATGACGAAGCGGCCTGCTAAACGCAGCCGCAGCATATGATGAGAATGTCGATATACCAGTACCAATTGAGTTTGCGGCTGCGTCGGCAGCCACAGAGGAAGCAGTCGCGATAGCGGTTATGGATGAAGACCTTTTCTCTTCACATGAGAAAAAATTGAAAATATTAACGTTTTGGGAGGGAAATTTTAGGATCGTACAATTTGGATTGATAAAACATAAACAGATGGCAGCACGCCGTGTGATGATGATTGGCTACGCCTTGACCAATGCCCTAAGCTCACGGAGCAAATTTCCTTTTCAGTCCATGATGTCTTCAGCAGCTGAGCGTGAGAGACACGATCAGCCATCGAACAAATCAAAGTGATAGGGATCATTGGAACGCAGCCAGCTGGAGAAATATACATATACGATAAGCTTAACAAGAAGGTCATGCAGAACAGACCTTTAAAGATGTTGACTCGGCTATGATACAATATTATAATCGGACTGGAATTCAGCTAGAAGTTTTTCCTCCTGAGCCTCAACTTCACGATATCTAGACGAGGATCAAAAAGAGGCTATTCAAAAAGAGAGTTGGCTTTGGTCGCTGTAGGAATCACAGCGACAGGAATTTGTTTGGTATTTCGTTTGAGAGAGCAAAAAAAAAAAAAGTCCCAGCTGGATACTCAGCTAGGATTTTTTTTTGTAGATGTTTTTTACTTGCCTGGACTTATACCTCGGGAATGAATCCCTGAGTGGACCATCCAATCTCTGAATCATGGTTGCCTGAGAATACGCTAGTGACATTTTTCCAACCTCCTCGAGATCCAATTTCCCCCAATTAGGAGGCTTGGCATTTTGAGAAGTTTTTTTCATAATCATAGTATTTCCACCGATGAGTCCGCCAAAGACCCAGCGGGTGATAAATTTCCGCCTTACGATCATATTTAGCGTTGAGATCCGCGCCATTTCTTCTCTTTTATTTATGTAAAATCCAAACAAAAATCTCCTCCATTTTTATTTATTGCTTCTTTTCCCGTATTCGGCTTGACCAAGTCATACAAAATGTACCCCAACACCCCACTACAGCAACCATAGGTGCTCTGCGAGAAATCAAACAGCCGCTCCGCGCTTTCAAATGAAGCTCACTATGCTTCCGATAATGCCTGGAAGTGTGATTAGCAATTTATCTCCTAGGTTTTTTCATCAGTATATCAGCTATTTTTAGCAGGCTGTGCCTTGATCCACTCTGTCAAGGTTTTCGGCTCAGGTTTTGGAGCTGGCGGGAGTCGGTCTCGTTTTGGACCTGGTGGTTTTGGTTTTGGAGCAGTAGTTGTACGGATGTACTGTCCGACTTTTTTTTGGGGTTCCCCGCTAAGATATGCCTCGACTATGGCCGTGATCGTTAACCCCATGCGTAATGACTGAGACTAACGTTACTCCTTGCTCCGTGAATAGATTCTAAAGTTTCACGAGTGTTTGGTCAACGTATAACATTTTGTGAATCTTTCTCGCCATTGCAACGAGCTGATTTTCTAAGAATAGGGTGGTTTGTTTTAAATGGATCTAACTAAATCTTTTTTGAAAGTCAGTATCCCTCCTCCTAAGCTTTGATTTCTTCAAGGATTTTTTCTTTATCCGCTTCTGGATTTCTAATTTTCTGTTATACTTCTTCTTAAAAAAAAAAAAACCAATTTTCATTATTGGCTGCTATTTTTTGAATTTGCCACTGTAATTTGACGATTGATCGTATCCGTATATTTATGAGCTCTTTCAAGATTTCGCGTTGTTTTCGGGGTAAAGTCCTTTGAGAACCTATTTTATACTCAATATCCTCAGGAGGTGAATGGGCGAATGAGGTCTCGGCTTCTTCCTCAGTTATCGTTAACATCAGCTTATCGAGGCTTTTACTTACTTTTCTAATTCTACTTTTTCTCCACTATCTAAACTGTTAATCGCATCCTGCGTTTCGCTAGAACAAATCTGCTTCAGCTTTTCTGGACTAGATATTAATGCTTCAGCATTACCATTTTTTGATTCCTAAAACATTCTTCTCAATAAAATCCGTCCCCTCCGCCTCGACCGAATGCTTTATTAGCCTCCGTCCGCGATCGTAGTTGGTTTATTATTGATTTTGAGGTTTCGTGCATTGGTCACCCGTATTTCTTTCCGTCCCCAGCGTATTTACGTACAACAATGTCCCGTATATCGATCTTTCACGAGCGTCGCTCCACGATCAATTAATGCATTTCGGTCTATGTCTCCAGTATATTGTCCCATCCTATGTCTTTGAGAAATTAAAAAATCATTCCTCGCCTCTTCAAACATTTCTAAGATGAATTGATCATCACTTGATATATTCGGTAAAACAATCATCTTTGATCTGCATCTTTGTCACTGAGAAGAGGGGTATATCATCCGTGGTAGAGGGATCAGTTTCATCACGGAGAGTTTCATCATCATACGCTTCATTGCGAATCCTTCAGTATCCAAATCAGCCTTTTTTTCGCTTTTTTATTTTAACTACCCTAATAATAAAGAAAGATGACGACTATTTAACGGACACAAATTGAATCCGATTGGCGAAAAACTTCGTGTTACGAAAGGACTCAAAGTTGTGCGTCGCACGATAACAACACTCACGGTACCGAGCACTATGGCCTGGAGGGAACTAACGTTAGATTTCCCGAATCTCGAAAAAACGACGTTAATCATTCCCGGGAGCACATCGATTTGACATTCAAGTTGGATTTGAAATTCTGCAGCAGGAGCCAATACCGATTATTGGGCTAGTTTTTCATCATGCTCTACTCAACAAAAGCGTGTTTTTTCTACTTCTTTCTCTAGAGGTGCTCGGTCGAATCTGAGACGATTTACGCCCCCCCACGCGAATGGAAAGAGCGATGCAGCGGGGGGGACCCAATGCAAAGGCGTCCCTAATCTAAAAAGGGGAACACTTGCTTGCTCTCAGTGAGAGTGCAGTGTTTCTACGCATGGCGCATTGAAATCGCGTGGGGTGGGGAGGGAGTGAGCGCGGGACCAAGGTGATCAGATAAAGGGGGGAGGACAACAGAAAGTTACAGGAGTGACATATATACGAAGAGAGGTTTAATGTACTGTAAGCGTGTTTATGGGTAAGAAAAGTGATGGGATTGTAAAGAATGGGGTTTATCGGAGGCATGTGACTATGAGGACGTGGGGAGGGTGGGGAGGAAACTCGTAGTTAGGCGCCGGACCAGTAAGATAAGAGAAATAGGAGCTAGTGGAGGAGTTGCACTTGTGGGATTAAGCCGGGAGGGAGGAAGAGCTTAATAGGCTTTCGAGGTAGATCTGGGAGCGTTATAGGATTTGGGGTTGAAGGGTGGGTTGGGGGGGCGGGCGAGGGGAGAGGGTGTGTAAAGAGCAACTAGCTGTTAATGGGAGTGAGAAAGAAGGAAACAAAGGCATTGTGTTGTGAGTCAGTTGTAAGGGTAGACGTGAATGCTCGCGGAAGGATCTGAGAAATTAAGATGAGCATCCGGTGGAAAGTTTCGCGCAGCGTGAGGGGGGAGTGGGCTATCGTGCTGTTAAAGCACTCATTAAGGAGACCCACTGGTGGATAAGTGTTAAGTGGGGGTGGAGTGTCGGAACGAGCGCTTAACGCGAGGCCCGGTCGCCGCGGTTAGTTACAGGCATTGAAAGGTCCACCTGACTGGAGGGGGCGATACTTCTTAACTTATGATGGACCTAGCCCCATAAAAAAAATGGAAGAGCGCACCGCGCGGGGCGAAGGAAGACAATTATGCAATACAATGCGCTTTGAATTCCCGGACGGGGAGCAAGCCGGTGCGCGTAGACGATGTGAACAATCTCGGATGTGCGAATAGTGTCCAGATTGAAGTAAAACTAGAAGGAAAGAGCGTTTTTCACGTTGAATGATGCCGATATTTTCATGTGTTACGAGGACATGTGAATGACCAGCAGGGACGTGAAAATGCGGTATATCAGTGGTGACATCCAATCGGAGGCTGTGCGAAAAAATCAGGATCGATGCTGGATACGCGTGCGGATAATGTTGGGGGCAGCTAACGGTGGCGATTGGAAACGCTTAGATAATCTACTTCTGCATTCCCCTGGCTTTTGAGATGCTGTGTCCTCCACAACCACCCGTTCTTCCAGAGTTAACTCAAAGATCGCTTGTCTTACGAGCTCACATTTACGATGTTGGAAAAGTCGTAGTGGAGCACCTGACACAAAACATCTATCTATCACGATTTCCGATTCCACTTGGAATTTGAGTTCTCACATCATCCGTAAGTTGTTTGGCTACGATTCTGACAAACCAGCAGATGGGTAGGTTAAATGTTCTGTACGATAATATCACGAGGCACATAAGAAGGATTCGGTTAACAAATCAGCCACATTTTGGAACTCTACGCTATGGCCCCTCAGGGCCAAGAGCATGAAGGTTATCCTGATTTTGTTCGTAGATCGAAACGATGGAGGCAAAACTACAGAGAGACGCCGTAAACTCTACAATCCCAAAATGAAAAAGGTTTCTGTCACTGCTAGACGGCAACCCAATCCGATATTTTTCCAGGCGGCATTAAACCTCCTCAGATGTATTAGTGAAATAGGAAACTTTTGCTGATGAAAGACACAGAACAGTTCCCCATTCTTTCACAGGAAGGTCATTTTGCTGATGTGATTTGGCCTGAATATCTAACACAAAGTATATGGTCTTTGGCGTGGCATATGAGTCTGAGCGATGATGTCACGCTTTCACGGAAGCGGGAGAAAAAATCGAAGGTGCTGGTCAATCCTTCATATAGAGATAGAAAAGGATTCTGAAACCGCTGGAAACCTAGATGCCTACATATTTTACGTGCAGAATGGTATGCTGAGTTTCGAAAATGGGAGGCTTATGGTGTGCTAAAATAAAAATTATACTAAAACAACCGCACTCTGCGATGATCGTATGAGCGACCTCCTGCGGAAAAACAGAGTCACCCTTGACTACTTTAGGAATGAATATAAAAACTCTTTTGAATTATCATTATCGTGTGTCCTACTTGGTGTACAATAGGCTTACTTGAATCGAAAATGGTTTTTCGGGATGAAAACGTAATCCGATCGATCCCTCCTGGTGCAAAATCGGATCTTGGATGGACACTGCGTTGAACTTTGGTTACGAAACCTACGGAATACAAGCCGTTCAAACGTTATTCATCATCTACGATGGTACGCAGTGATAATCTAGGAAAAAGAAAAACCAACCAAATGCATCTAAATTAGACCTTCAGCGGTAGACACAGATTGCTCGGTATGGGTTTCTTACTCAAAATGTCGGTTTTGAGACTGATCTAGAGAACAAATCAATGATGGCGTTATTACTACTGTAAAGTCGGATAGTTTTCGAAGAAGCACTGAGAGAAAACGATGTCATTCCCACTTTGGAAGAAAGAAAAAAAGTTCGCGATACACTTTGCTAAAAATAAGCATTCTAAAGTAATACTTCTTACGGACACCCAAACGAGTTTAAAGTTATTCCCGCAATTTTTGTAGTAAAGAAAAGCTGACGATATCGACAAAAACCCTTGAAAAGCAGCTGCAATGTGATGGACTCCTGAGCCTGTGGAGCATTTTGCAAAGCAGATTGATAATGACAGAGGGAAAAGCTGATAAAGCTTGTAGTTTTCGTGGTCGAGCAAAGAGTTTCTCGAAAAAACATTACCTCTGATGAAATCGAAAAGTATAGCCAAAGAAATTGAAAAATTGTTCGCTCGATAATGAATGCAAAATCGGAGCTTTAGTAACCAGACTCTCACAAGCATATCGTCGTGCGGCTACTCAAACATGGTGAGGTTGTTTTACTGGAAATTTTACTCTCACTAATCCAGTAGAGCGGCAGAAAGTCTACAGAGCGCCTTTCACAACTTGGCCTTGAGTAACTGCACCTAGCTCGGTGTATCTAAGGATTTGGAAAATGGTTGGCGCCTATAGAGACTTTGCTGTTGACTAGTAATCATATAGAGGAAGTAAAGGCCCAGGTTCCTCTTGAACCTCCAAAAAAACAACAAACCAGAAAAAAATAAAAAAGATAAAAAAAATTATAAAAATCCTATCAAAATAAATTTTTGATAGATTTTTGCTCTGATGGTCTGCTAGTTGTCTGCTTAGAAAAAATATTTCTGCTTAGAAAATTTAATTTCTTCTAGTGTGTCTGCTTTAGAAATGATTTCTTATCTGCTTAGGTTGTCTGCCTCAGCAAAAATGTATTTCTGCTTAGGTGTCTGCTTACGGAAAATTATTTCTGCTTATGAATGTGTGGCTCAAGAAAAACATATTTCTGCTACAGGTGTGTGCTATAGGAAAAATTATTCGCTATAGGAATTAATTTTGCCAATACCTAAAAGATGGCAGAAACTCAGAATGAAATTCCAAATGGAAGAAAGCACTCCAAAAACGAAGAAGCAGCTCCAAACGAAAAAGCAGAAAACCAAAACCATTCTACCTCGCAAAACAACCAACCCAGCGAAAGTGACGGCACCCACAACGTCCAAAACCAATTAAAAACGATCCAAAAAAGTGGCGGCTGGAAAGCACTAAGCTGCTAAACACAAAGAACGTCTAGTCAAAAATAAACTCTTGAAAATTCACAAGAACCTCTTACGTACGCACTCTCAATCAAGAGCCGGTAACTAGTTGAAAAAATATGATTTCTCAAACTCGATTTTCCTCTATCTTGTTGGCGAGGGATTATTATCGTAGGTGGATTAGCAGCTTTTGTATACCAAAAATGGGCAATGTTCACATCTTCTGATCCGCCTTTACCCCCCCATCTACACATACCACAACAACCCCCAAAAGAAAAAATAAAGTGATCTATTCGATGATTTCTAGTACCAAAAATCTTGATATTTAATTCTCAGATATTGTTTTTTTTTAGTGAGGCCACTGCCTAGCCATAAGAGTTGCGATTTGCCAGGCTTCTGGATTATGGCTAGCCATCGATCTTAAGGTTTCATTTTGAATAATCCCAATTGGATTTTGTTTCAAGCAGTCCTGTTCTACTCCACGTTTTTCGGCATGTTTACATCATCTTTAGGTATTTGTTCATCACAAGTCTGACACTTTGCACTGACCTTATTTTTTCAACAAAAAAGATAAATTTCCCACGCTCCTGTGAGGTTCTCTCGTGCCGCTCGATAGGTACAAGCGTCTTGAAACCTTGACTTCATTCGAATCCACATCAAAAGCGAACCAAGCGATTTTTCATGCATGACATTTTACATGGTGATTAGACAAATGCGCATGTGCAGACCTTTAATCATTACGAATATCATGAATGTGACAAACATTAACTCTTTACTAATAGGGGTGATGTTTTTTTGTAATGTTTGCAGTCATCAAAAAGACGTTTATGCATTGTTGGCATTTATCGCAGGTTTGTAAGGGAGGTTCGCTCTATTCTAGTTTTCGGGGTTACACACTTTACAAAAACATTTTGTAAAAAAAACGAAAAAAATAATGGTTTTATTAAAAAAAAAATCCGCTCTTAATACTTACGAGTGGAATTTTTAACATATATTCTGTTTCCTACAATCATTCATCAACAACGTATATATCTCCTTTTTTGATTCTAAGAATGCTGGCAAATCATTTCATGGATCTTGATTTTCATCTTTTTTGCTAAATTAGTGGATACAGAATTTTGATAAGAAATGGCCTGACTCATAATTGTTGTATTTGTATAAAAACAATCATCTCCCACAAAATTAAATCACTAATTATACGTAAATCTACCTTCACAAGATCTTTCCCAAGTTTATGTTTTTCCATTTTTATTTTGTCTTTTTTTAATTGTTTAGAAAATAATTTTAAAAAACCTAGGGCCTCTTCGGTGGAAGTACAAGAGACTATTTTTTTTTGGAATGATATCCTGTTATAGCTGGCTGCTAATATGAGCATATAGAGCACCATCTTTGCTTTTTGACTTTTCAGTCATGCTATAATAAGTAGTTACGCATGACTTGACCTCGTATTAGTTACGCATTAGTAGATTTTTGGTCTCATTAATAGAAAAAGATTCTACCAGTGTTTTCCAAAACTCTTGCCATTTTAATACGAGGCCCACACGGTGTTTTTTTTTAATCTTCCTCTCCCAGAGAGAACCAATGTAAATAAATCTGTGGGCACTACTTGCCATACACTTTTATGGCGAACTACTGGAGTCCCCCAAAGTTCATGTACTGGTTATAAGAACTGGTATTCCTAAGTCTGCTTCATGTAGCGTGGGTTGGAGCATGCTTTGTCTTTTTCAAACATGCTATCGATCCGATGAAGGTGTCTTTAAGACAAATAATGGATCAATAATTCTCATGAAAAATAAACCGAATCCTCAGACAGTTAGTAATTCTGTCGGCAGTGTTCTCCAAAAAGTCAACGTAATGATATATACATGATGTATGGTCGTGAGTGTATTCATTCCACTGCTACCTAATATGATAGTTCATAGTTTGAACACACTACCATGTGTTTATTATGTCATATTGGTGTTGTGTTTGCGTGCTGATTAGCTCTATATTCATCACTAAAAATTTTCAACCAGTATGCAGTATTCAAAAACTTCTTAGATGATTTCAGTGTGATATGCCTACCTAACAAGGAAGTAGAAAATTAACATTTTTTTCGTATTACGGTCATACCTTTACTTGTCTATTATGCTAGGCTGGTATTGGTATTTATACTATACGCCGATGTTTGCAAAAAAATTATTCAAAACCTGACCCCTCGTAATTTTTCTTCTTTTCTACAAACCCTAGCACCTTTCCCATACCGGCGACTACCCGCAAAATCTCCTCTCTCCACACGTTTTAACAAATCAACCCGACGTCAAACCATAAAGTTGAAATCATCCATCACATCCGAGACCAGCATCACCATGGTGTACGGAAAGCATGCTGGGAATTCTTTCATAGCTTCGGGGTACCTGCGTGATGCTCTGAAAGCAATTCTGATGGTAAATAATTCACTAATATTCTTATTGTTTTGGGATCACCATTGGGTGTCTGAAAGCTCATGATGAGTGAAATATTCACTTATGGTATTTTTTCGGATCATCACCATGGTGGGTAATACTGAAAGCATGATGGGAAATATTCATAACTTGGGTACACTGCGTGCATCTCGTGAAAGCATGATGGCTGAAATATTCACTGTAATATTCTTTCTGTTTTGGGATCACATAGGTGTATCGATTGAAACAGCATTTAGGGTAAATATTCCTCCTCAGTGTAATGTTAGAATTTATTTTACGGTCACCATTGATTGGTGTTCTGACAGCTGATGGGAAAATACTCAGCTTAATATTTTGCTTTTGTTTTGGATCGTCACCTATCGGATTACTGACGCATGACTGGGAAAATAGGAATATTTTCCATAACTTTATAATTTTGTTCAGAGTGATATATTTTCCATATCAAGATTATTTTTCATTTTTGAAATTTGAAAATCAGTACGATCTCGAAATTTTTTCCAGAGATTGAATATTTTCCATCTCAGACCATACTACTTTTTATTTTTGATTATTTTTATTTTGAAATTTTGAAAATATTTCCATCTCTAATTTTTTTTAAGAAAAAAATAAAAAACTTAAAAAAAGCAAAAATTTTAATTTTGAAATTGGAATATTTCCATATCAGATTATATTTTTATTTTTAGATTATTTTTACGTTTTTGAATTTACAAATATTTTTTCCATCTTAGATTATTTTATTTTTGAAATTGAATATTTTCATTAAGTTATTTTTTTTTGAAATTTTGAAAATACTTGTCCATCTCTAATTTTTTTTCCATAGTGAAAATTTTTCAAATATCTCAAAACTTTTTTATTTCTGATATATTGAAAATATTTCCCAATTTTCAAATTAATTTTATTCTCTGATATTTGAAATATTTCATCTCTAATTTTTTTTTTCCGAGTGAAAATACATTTTCCATCTCAGATTTTTTATTTTTGAATTTGAAAATATTTCCGTCTCTCAGATTATTTTTATTTTTGATTATTTTTTATTTTTAATCATTTGAAAATATTCCATGCCATATTTTTTTCAGAGTGAGATATTTTTTTTATTCAATCTCATGATTATTTTTATTTTTGAATTTGAAAATATTTCCACTGTCAGATTATTTTTTATTTTTGATTATTTTTATTTTTGAAATTTGAAAATTGTCATCTCAGATTATTTTTATTTCTGATTAGTTTTATTTTTTGAAATGAAAAATATGTGCCATATCAGATTATTTCTTATTATCATCTCTATTTTTATTTTTTAAATTTGAAAATATTTCCAATTTCAAGATTTAATTGTTTATTTCATCTCTAATTTTCACGGTGATTGTTTCGGGGTGCACATGGGTACACCACTATCAGGCACAGGCAATCTAATAAATACAACCATATTTGGAGTGGTGGATCAGATTTTCAAACTTCAAGAGCAACAGTGTGATTTATATTTATCCTCTAAAAATGTCTTTTGTTCATCATCTCGACCGATAAAGCTATTTTTGTTTATTCTCAGTATATATTGCTGATGTTTGTACATCTGATAACAGTTCCATTTTTCTCATTTGCCGGTTATCTTATCTCATAGACATTTTTTAAATCATCAAAATAATATTATTTTTTGTATTACTGATTTTTTTACACTCTTTATGCTTTTTCTCTTCTTCTCCATCACACATTTGAAACTATAAGATACAATTTTGCCCGTAATCCCTCCCACAAACCCATCTATAATTTTTTCCACCAGCCTCCTCCGTTAAACATCCCTGGTACTTTTTTGTCTTCCATGTTGTGGCTGAAATTCTGATGGATGGTATTTTTCTGGATAATTGCTTGTTATCAATATCTTAGTTTACATCAGGGGAAATAATCCTTATAAGATCTTACCCGTTTTCTATTCATAAAAGAGACTCCAGTATCCGTCATACCAAGTTTGTGTGCCTCTTTTTCCAATATTTATAGCGTTGATCGATCGGATAGTAGCCAATTATATACATGTTTGTTTTGGAAATATCTAAATACACATCAGCCATAATAAATCGGTTATTGAGTACATGTCTGTCATCACTTTTTTTCATGTGGAGTGGCTATCAAATTTCAATGATCAATATAGTACAAATCGATTTGAAAGTTGGTTTTGCCGCTTAATTTTTTTGCTTTTTCCTCTGAGTTAACTAACGGATATCTACTCTTTTTCTGCCATTTTCATAGTCTTTCCAATACTGAGTTTAATTCATCATTTGAAAATCTTTTTCAAATGCAGATGTAGCTTTAGTTCAGTTTTGTTATTCAGGTCTATATTAGGAGTTCATGTAAATCGTCCTCTTGAGAATTTATACCACGATGATTTAGTTTCCAAACGCCATCACAAGGGGCTAAATACTGTTTTAATGAAATGCGGTATGATGTATGACGTATTTTTTTTATCATCTAGAGATTTTGGTGAAGAATTTTTCTACTTTATGCTTGCCAATTATCCTTTCTGGATGGTCCGGGATCAATCCTTAATGATGGCAGATCAGGTAGTTTTTAGTTGGTATTCAAGAATCTCCCTCTTAGAATACATGGTACTCAATACCAATTAAGAAAATTCATTTTCAGTATCATACTCCACTGAATCTCCTACTGTAATTTTTTCACTGACATTCGCCCACTGTCCCATAGAGATTTTTGCATCCAATATTGGATAAATTTTGACGTTTTGTAGGATCGTAATTATCACCCATGTATTTATTGTTTGCTTTAAATATCTGGTAGGAATTACCGATACTCCACCTCTGATAGACCATGTTCAATCATGAGAATCTATCATATCGTGAGAAGTTTCTAGCTTGCTCCAGTTTTTTTAGCATGGCGTCGTATGAAAGGCAGGAGCTGTGAAATAACCAGGTAGGATCTAGCTCATAATTTTTAATGCACACTTTTTCTTTTCTTCCTGAATTTTTCGACACAATGACAATCCGCTAATAAAAGAAGCATCTGATTTTAGTACAGATCATGATACTCTCTCATGGATTTCATCTCAAAAGTTTTCAAACAATTTTGCATGATGATAGTCATCATCAGAAATGTGCCCTCTTCATTAAGTTTTGAATAAAAATGCTTACTTTTATGGTAATGCAGTTTCTTTAAGTTTTTCTAGAGAATTAACCTAATCCGTAAGGATAAACCCTTTTCTCATTAGCCTTTCTATGCTCTTCATTTGAGAAAATTTTGGTAATTCGTGTGAAATTCATCTAAATTTCGACTAGTTTTGCATGAGTCCGCGCTAGTTAAACTTAAAACTATCTATAAATCTATGATCACGTTTATTTCTACTATTCTAATCCCGTTTTTTATTTTTGGCTTTAATTCGACGAAATTCCTACTGTAATTTTTTTTATTTTTTGCTTTTTTTAAGTTTTTTATTTTTTTCTGTTTGTGTTTTATTTTAACAAGATTTTGGATACAACGAATGTGGAGAATCGTAACCGGGAGAGATTATGGATATCACTGGGAAAAACTTTGGCACTCTCTATTCGAGATTGCACATTCATTATGGAGTCCGCTCCTCTAAATCTTCACCCGTAAAATTGGCAATGATCTCTACTTTTTTGCGTCTTCTGGAGTCAAACACTTTTTGCAGATATGACAAAGTTTTAGCTTGAAATATGATTCTTTTCCTTTTTCATTCCATATCATATTTTGCACAAAAATATTTGTTGTTCTTTTTATTTCGCAAAATCGATCGTAAATATCACGATATTTTTTTCTAATGTTTCCAACAAAAATTTTGGATATATCTCATCCTCTGATTTTTGTCTGTGTACATTACAGGATCTTGAGAGTACAACTGAAATCATCAAACACTCTATGTAATAACAAAAACCAGAGGGTTTGTGTTTTGATTTTTTTCGGTAACTATTTTTGAATTTGGTTGACATGTGGATACGCCACGTATGTTCCCATCGTTAAAACTATTCAGAATGCAGGCATAGTCCTGAGCGACATGGAACTTTCTAGTGATTTGAAATGATGTTTAATATTGTTTTCGCTCCTTTTTCCGGGTATATTTTTTGTTTTTTTTTATTTATTACCGATTCATGTAATCCGACAGACAGTCTTCGTGTATTGTCTAATCATTTCTTTGGAATGTGTAAGAATAGTAGTCATTTGTGTCATAGTATCTGTGGCGCATGCTTTTTGCATTTTTGATTATAGTGCGTCTACTCTTTTTTGACCACCGCAATAATGTTGCACTTCTGTACCATCAACCATTTTCCAGAATAAACCAAAGAATGTTAATTTGATTTTCTCGATTGCGTGAGACTGTTCTAGCAGGATACACATCAATCTTTGTTTTACAATCATACGTCCCGCAACCATTTACACACAAAATTGAATGGATTTTTGTTTCAATTTGTCAATATCTTTTAGAGTTGTGCAATGACAATACCATCCCAATTAGATCTGCAGCCACTTGCTTCATAGTAGTTTTTTGTCTATCCTCTCAGGATGATTATCGACGGGGTTGCATTGCTCTGTGTACTGCCCACTTAAGCATTTTGTATGCATTATTTTTAAGATTTATTAATGCTTTCTCTGTCACTAATTTATCTGGAGTGGGATGTAGGATGATCCTCCCATAGGATGTATTTTGTGCGGTGTAAATTTCTAAAGATACGATAGATTTGAAGACCAATCCACTTCCGCCGTTTTGAAGTCGAAATGTTCTCCAAATCATATTGTCCTCCACTATTATACGCTCTTCAAGGATTTGACTTCAAGATTACTTCTACTCGCACCCCAAAATGGAGCTTCTTTTATCACTACTTCTGGCTACTTCTCCCCGACTCCGTTGCAAATCTGATTTTTTCGCAACATGCAACGACAAACTAACATCATAGACAACTTTGTCTGTCGATTTTTGTTTAAAAGATTTACACACGGGGCTTTTAATTTCTGCAAAATGTGTTTGGATCATAATCAATGCTGACCATCATTTTATACTGTCCACTAGTAAAGTCGTTCAAAGCAGATGTAGTCTCATTAATTTCAATGGTTTTTTTCCTCGTTTGTAAAGTTGTTAATGCTCTCTTGAAGTTTTTTGAATCCTTTCCCTTCTTCTTGGACTGGTTGTTGGGTACATCGAGGTGATGAGGGGACCCAATTTGTGATTTTGATTTTGTTTAAAAACAAAGTTAATAAGTAATTGTATTTTGGACATAAAAATTGCTGTATTCAATATTTGGGTATTGTGGAAATCCAAAATATTTCTGAGAGGATGTAATTTTCTTCGATAAATGATACGATTTCCGCTTTTCTCATGCGTGAGTAACCTCTGAGACCGGCTTTTTTTGCGAGCGCGCGCAAATCTTTTACGGTTTTTCCATCCTTTTATTTTATCATATTAATTTTCATTTCTTAAATCAACATATTTTGGAGGGTGTAAAATAACAGATCACGCTGTTGCATGAAATTTGATGGATTTTGCACAGGGATTTTTGCCGGATGTATGATTGACGTGGGACTGTAGAGGGATTCTAGTGGTTTAACGCGATTGATTTTGGAGTGATGGGATTTACAGGATTTTTGTATTTTACGATTTTGGCTCAGAATGCCCCTTATTATCTACTAGAGAGAAATTTAATATTAAAATACGGATTTACAGTTTAATAAAGGAGACACTATCAGTGATTTGAAAAATATTTTGAAATTTGCAGGAATGCTTATGAAGGATAAATCTGTAGACTTCTCATAATTTAACCTTTTCCAGCTGTAGAAGAATGACAAGAAGGAAGATAACGGCGTGTTTCCACGATAGTATTCTCCATTCAATTACGTGTTGTAGTAAGTGTCGCGTTCTGACAGGACTGACTAACATCTCCCGATTTCATGTCCTTATTAGGTTTGCTTCTTCTGGTCTTAATCATTTGCAGGTATTTAGGTACCTGTAACTTGTTTCATAACAATGCAAAAATCTAATTTTTTGATGATTTTTTCTATTTGCGATTTAGCAAATCATTGATATGTCTTTAAGGTTATCACTTAGTTTAAGAAAGGATAAAAATGTATGCACAAACAAAAGCGTGAAAGGAGGCCTACAACACTGAGAAAACAAAATATGTAAAATAGAACTCCATATATTAAGGAAACTTGTTACCCTAGCACATTACGTAAACTTACAAAAGGAGCAGTTCGTGATAATCTTTTGCTTTTAATTTCTTGATATTTGCATGATCTCACATTCTCACAAAAATTCATAAGCACTATCACACCCCTTCCCGGGCTCCACTCGGCATGATAACTAACAAGAATAGTTTTTAAAAAGACCACCATCGCTTAGCGAGGATGTTATACTTATGTGTTAGTGTAAATACTCAGAGATCATAGAAACCCTCTCGTCTATTAAGAGATGATATAACCACAGTATATAGTTCAATTTAAATTTGAAATACCCTGGGTTTTGAAATGCCAGCCTTTATACATCCATATCCATAGGTGAGTGCCCCTGTTATCAAATTGATTAACTATTTATCCACAGTCCATGCAACCGAATTACAAATTCACTACAGGAAACCAATTTCAAAACAATGCTTTGACACTATGAGGCACTGAAGTGATCAACTCCTGTGGCACAGTTTCAATAGCTTTCATTCACGTGTATTTAGAAACCCACCCCTGAGTGTTGTGTAATATATGATGATACCTAGAATACACAAATCAGTTCATGTCAATGCATGTTACGTACAACAACCCACTGAACTGTCCCCTTGGTTGATGAGCATATGTAACTCATAGTGTGTGCTATCTGTGCATTGTACACTAATGGTACTCTGAAAACCATGGATCATATCATCCATTACGTGTTAATGAACTAAGAAGTTGTCCACTGTGATGGGTGCGCTCTCATCCATCAAATTTTGTTTCTAGCTGCTTAGGAAAGGAAATGAATTTCCTAGTAGGCATATACCATGTCCTTAATGCTTAAAATAATTGGACCAGAGGACTTGCACTGCTACTGAGACCACCACCCCACTCTGTGCAGACGTGATATTTCGCCATCATTTGCTTGCTACACATGTTGCTAGGGTAACTTGCATGTAGTGGCTTTTATCTATTCCGATTTTATACCAGCTTCGATGGAAAAACCATAACAGAACAACGAAAGAGCATACAACGTTCTAAGCTGTTATACCAGTCAATTTCCATTACCAACTGGGTTTATGTCCTTGATTTAACAAAGACCCATGTTTGACTCACGTTTTTACGGGGTTTACCTACTCATATTTATTTTATTTATTTATTGATCGAACATACGCTTTTACAACATCGGCACACGCCAATCATGACGGTGCGTTCATACATAGTAATCACTAATAAATCATGAGACATGACCCACAAACACACACACATACAAACAAACACTATGCAATGTCGTGTTAAATAATACCCCTGCTACGTCCAAACGGCAATGAAGGCATAACCGTGGGAACGTTTGTGCATCCATTAGTACGGGAATGTCACAGGGGCTATAAACACGACATTGCATATTGTACAAGTACATAAGCCCATCCAAACAAACCATAAAACAGAATGTAATTAAATCTCCCTACTACCATAATGTTACATGACATTATCTTACAGTTTTATACATTAAATATACAGTATTATTTTTAATATAACAGCAATGTAAAGAATAACTTACATATCATGTAGGATCGTTTTAAGGTCCAGGCTTGCTTTATGTACGATGACAAAATTGATTAAAAATTTCAGCAACATTGCTCATCATTATACGTACATGTATATACCACCTAACCTCATTTGTTCCTTTAACGGGCAAGCTAATGGAACTATATTAATTCTCTATATCCAGGAGTGCTGCAAGTTCTTGGGGGGTGTATAATAATTATATAGGGCTTGTTTGATATTAGAGTGTATCGTTGAGCATGGCTACAGAGCGCATAGCTCCTGTGCCATGGCGCGTTAGTTCAAGGTATTATGTTTGACTAGAGATACTTTTGAAGGGGAAGTTTCTGGAGTTTGAGTTATGCACAAGTAATTTAACAGAGCATGATTGATGTGAACTCATATATTTTTCTTCATTTTCAGTGATATTACGACGATCTTTTGAACCAAAGGTTTAAGAGATGATTTTAATGTACTGGGACCGAGACTGCCATAGTAAAGCATGAGTGCAGTTCACAAATTACCGTTTGGAACATCCCAATGCCCAAATCGAGCAGAGATGTGTTCCTACCTCCCTGTACACGAAACAACATGTATAGTCTCACATCTTGCGATTACGCCTGTGAAAAGAGATACAGAATGCTTGTAGCTTGCCGTATTGTAGTTAGAAACGGTAACGAGATGAATAGTTTTGGGTCACGTGTCAGGTACAAGGTCACGTGTAAGTATCAGATATCAGTTTGCTCTTCGGGGGCGACCGATAGATATAAATCCGACTATGTTAATAAGGTGGTACTTGACCCTAGGCCCAAAAAAGTGCTATTTTTTTCCCAAAAGCACCGTTGTATTTTGTCTAAACAGTACAAAAAGTTACCTTTTTCCTTCTGATTCAAAAACCGACGTTACGAATGACGATAATCGGTTGTTTTTTTCCAATGTAGGGATACGTTCATTTTACCTGAATGGGTCCCCGAAGCAAAATAATAACACAATCAATGCGTGACGTTATCAATCTTTATTTTTTCAAAAATGGCTGTATTTACCATAATAAAATTCCTTTTTAAGATTCAACAATCGTATATTGTTCTTTATAATTAATATTCAATTGTCCCCGTATGAATGTGAAAAAGATGGTCCATAAGTCTACAACTGAAAACATAGTCAGCCGGCTAAATTACCCCTTACCGTGGACTGAATGAGCAGGACGGATCCCCGTGTTAGTTTTAGCAGGCTACAGCCATTTGCGCCGCGGCTGCGGGGGTGATGCGTCAGACGGTTGTGTTGTAAGGTTTCTTTCAAGGTTGTGCAACGCATCGATTTTATATTGTTTAATTTGATTACACCACATAGGAAATGTGGATGTCTTCAATACATTGTGGCCCAGTGAACATACATTATACGTGATCACACATGTGCTAGTCTATTAGTAATTGCAGTGTATGACTAAAGTTTTAACTTCAACTTTACTCCTTGAAAATCAGTTTTATCAAGAGGTATTTCCATTATAGGCGCTCGGCTAATTGAGCACAGGCGCTTCTAGCCGTGCTCCCGCTAGTATAACGACTGTTGTATTGAACGGTTGGTGGTTAATTGTATAAAACCAATTAGGATACGTGCGGTTGAACGCTGTATCGCCGGCTATGAATGTATACGGATTGCCTTACATAACTCTTAGAATTGCCTGAACAAAATTAAATGAAAAACCAGAAATATTGTATTTGCCAGCACAACATTTCATAATGCTATAATAATACATTAGAGCATAAACTGCACAGACTGAAGTAAGCTACTTCTGGCTCGCTCACATTTGTTATCCGTAAAGATAAAATTGCCATATAATGAAACCAAAATAAATGCCAAAATAAATGCAAATGAGCTGCATTTTGGCTAAGGAAATATGAAAGATCAAACTGGTGAATTCCTTTACCCTCTATAGCAAAGGAGGAGGAGAGGAGGGGCGCGAAAACAATTTATTGTCAAGTAACCAAAAACCATGACCTATACTCCGCCAGATCTGATGCTATATGTATGACGACGGAGGGCAGAGAAACGCCAAAGCCCGGGAGAAAGCCGACGCCCATTGGTCAACGGAGCCGCAAGCCACGAGACGTGATGGACGGTTGGTGGGCTCTATGCAAAGCAGCGAAAACAATGACCGCGACCAATGGGCCATTTAACCCATTCTCTGCCAGTGGACAAATCCGTGCTAGGCGACATCCGCCTTTGTTATAAAATTCATGATCAGGAATTTTCTTTGGCACGGTGTCCATGGCATCTGTTATACTGTGCAGAAATGTTACTAATGAAAACGACCAATCCGATCAGCTTAACGTTGATTAAGCATTAGGTGACTATCGTTAGTTCTAGCGGATATTTTTAAGTCCAAACAAAATGTGATATTTCGAAATTTCAGATGCTTTGCTTGAGGCTTTCCCGTGTAGATTTTTTCCCCCGTGTGTTATTAGTTATTTGTTGATTCATTTTTATCGTATTTTATTGTCGGGGAGGTGTCCATGGTCGTGGCATTTGTTATCATGCTGGGCGACATCCGGGGGGTTTGGGGGTCTGGTTGGTCTATCCGCGGGTGGTTCTGGTGAATTCAATGTCGTGACTTTGGACATCTCTTGAAGATTGTTATTGGTACATGTCGTAACCCCACATTGTTATGGTATGAAACGGATTGAGAAATTGGGCTACGGTATAAATAATAATATTATGACCAGTAGTACAATGAGTGTAGTAATTCCATTCATAAAACCTGCCGACTGCTCAGTATGAATTATTCATTCGCAGTAACACGACTGGGATGGGCCCGATATATATGGCCAATCAGAGCATCGCCCACGCGTGATCAATCTTTGCCATTTCAGCAGGAATTTCCATCGTCGTCCATTAGGACCCTGTACTCCAACAGGTACCCTACCAATCATTCTGTACATACAACCTGTCAACTGTATGTGACGTAGTTATTAATAATCTAGAATTGTGAGCTAAATATATGACCCGAAGTCCTTGGTCGTTTCACCGGAAAAGAAGCATTAGGGTTCTGTTCCCCTTATCTTACCCAGGCCAAACGGTCCATAGACGGAGGTCGCGAAACCGGCCGTCCCGCCACAAAATTGGTGTCAGAAGTGGGATCCTAATTGACGACTTGTTATGTGGTGGAGAGACCGATTACAATGGCGAAGGAGGTGATCCGAAGGGTGACATAGTGACGACCTGGAGTTGGAGAGAGGAGGACGATCAGGGAGATATCCAGATATAGTGATTGGGACATAGGAGGAGAAACGGTGATGGTGCACCGAGTGAGAAAAAATGCGAAAGAAGATGAGAGCAAGAGATGAGAGTGACGACTTCAAGAGCAGTGTGTTGAGGGGGAGATAGGTTGAGGAGAATCGGGATATCCCGGGAAGGTCAGAGGATGAGAATTACGGCGGAGAAGAGTGACGTGAAAGTGGAATTCTGAAACGAGGTATCACGGATGAGTACTGGACGGATCCAGAGACACGAAATTGAGTTTCGATACAAGAGGCGGGGCAAAGGGACTGGGCAGGATGTGCGAGGGAGAGCCCAAAGGTCGTTGTTAGACCCAAGGAGTACACCCGTAGAGAAAGAGGAGACCAGCATGATAGAGAGCGACGGAGGGACAACGGATGGAGAAGAAGGGAGTGAAGAACTGGATGGTCGAGGGAAGGGGAAGAAATAAGAAACGCCCGAAGAGAAGGGAAGCTGGCGGAACTTGTGTACAGTGGGATGAAGGAGATCGAAGATGGAAGGCCATGGAGAAAGCTAAGACGGGATGGAAGACCGCAAACCCAAACGAGGGAACGCGGGGCAGATAAGGCGAGCGAACCAGATGCGAGCGGAGATGATGAGACAGTGGGAGGAGATGGAATGTTTCCGAGGGATGGCACGTCAACTAGAAGAGGAGGGGCAGAAGGTAAAGGAGGGTCGAGAGCGATAAAAAGAAGATTAGCGTTACCTAGAGGAGGAGAAGAAAGAAAGTGAGGCGCATGAGAGGAAAACTCAGAGAAATGGAGGGACTGTTGCAGGACGATTCGAAAGTATGCAAAAGGAAGAGAAGGACAGAACGATGAAGGAGACAGGTTAGAATGGATGAGGCTGATCTACTGGAGAGAGAGCGGCGGGGTGAGCGAAGTGAAAGGGCGTCATCAGAGAGAAGAAGAGAAAAGACGAGCAAGACCTAGTAAAGTACAACAGTGTGATTTGTCGGGGTTTGACTTGCCTCAAAACTCGGATGCAAGGGAGTCAAAGGTACCAGGTGCGGAAGTATTGAGTTGGACACCGAGAGCCCGAGGAAATGGAAGGGGAGAAATAGAGGGAAGAGGCGGCTAAAAGAGGGAACGGGGGAGCAAAAGAGATGCGTCAGGCAGATCAATCGAGAGGAAGATCGCGATATCATTGCACGGTTGATAAAGGAGGAAGGAGGAACTGCAGAGGCGAGGGAGCTAGCCGAGAGGGAGATGCAACGATTATTGAAGAAAGTGAGGCAGAAGCCCGTGAAGCCGGGGGCGTGAAAAGCACTGGTTCCATTAGCGAGTTGGGCTTATGGAAGGAGGATGGGGATAGATCACGACCGGCAGGGGAGGAGTGGGACACCAAGCGCAGGAGGAATATTTGCAAGTCGGGAAGAGTGAGGTTCGGCCATCTTTACCACGCCTGGAGCGGGTTCACCGGGAGCGAGGAGCGTTGCCGCTGATGGATGCGGGAGGAAAGGATTGGTCGCTGCACTTTCACGATGCGAAGGAGGGATAGGTTGTCGGCCAGGGAGAGCGTCGCTTCACACCATCGTTCCGCTACCGAGAGATATGTACCACCCCACTTGATGGGAGTGAAAGGCTAGGGAGGCCTTAGGGGAGGGTCATCAATCAGTTATGGGCCTCAGAATGGGCGATGATTGTAATGATTCAGCGGCGCAACCTCCATTGAAGGTGAGAAGAGGGTGAGAGCGCAGAGGAATTCGAGGAGGAGATATGCATCCAAGCCTAAGAATGAGAGGAAGCTTGAAATATACGATGGGAAAACCAAGCGGGAGGGACTTCCGTGTGCATTTTGAGGCTTGTCCAGAGAGTTTTAATAAGTGGACGGACGAGGAGGGCGACATTTAGTTCTTTTACCTCTTGTCAGGGGGATGCCCTATATGCCCTGACTATTAATGATGCTGACCCTAAGGAGATGACATACAAGGGATTGAGGAAGTGCTGACAAAGGAATGGGACCAAGGGAGTGAGCCGAGAATTACTTTCAGGAGCTGCAACGAAGAGAGCAAAACCAAGGGAGAGTCTTCAGAGTCTTGAGATGGAATCAAGGGATTAACGGCACTGGCCTTCCAGGAATGAAAAGAAAGGGAAGGACAGGATGGCAAGAGGATTACTTTAGGATGCTATAGCTGACCCAGCTATCCGCAAAGATCTGTTCAAAGTAGGCCTGAGACGCTAGAGGAGGCAAGTTCGAAGCAGAGGATCAAGCTTTAGTAGAGTCATTCCTCAGTAGTGAAAAGTCCAAGGGCCCGGGGTAAGACTGTGTACACTAGGAGGGTGGAAGACGATCCCCAGTCGGACCTAAAATGTGGCCCCACTGGAGGCGATATTGATGCTCGGAGGGCGCTACGGGGAAACAGGTTAAGCGCACAATACAAGAAGGGGGCAATGGGAGCAAAGGACCGGAGCAGCCTAATGTACCCCCCAGGGGCTACCAAGGCAACAGCAGAGTAGATGGCCGCAAGGACGCAGCAACTTACCGACTGAGCCCACCCGCCATCTCCACCGAAAGTATAGTATTGGCGTGTACCTTTGTCAGAAACATGGACATCTCGCCGAGCTTGTAACTGAGGATACGAATGGCCGCGAGGGGGGAGGACCATCATTGTGTTACCCGTTGAGGGAAACCAGGACACCTAGCGCGGAACTGTAGCCATCAGAGAGTTGTGTGCTTTAGATGCCAACAGGAGGGGCATTTTGCTAATTCAATGCCCGGAAGTATCGGGAAACGACGGAGAGGGCGACCCAACGGGACATGGAGAGCCGGGTGCAGGGAGGCGCCCAACACAGGATTGGAGGTGGACTGGTTGTCGGAGGGGACAGGAGATAAGCAAATATTTAATAAAGTGGGGATTTTGAATTGGAAACCATTAAAGTAAAACAAGATAAAGGGGTGGTTAGTAACAGTCGAGGAGGAGAGACGGTGACCGAAGGGGGGATTAATGACTTACTCGAGTCAGAGTGTGGTAGGAGATGGGAGATGCTGCAACTTTGATCAATCTGAATGACGTCGGTGGTGGTGGAGGCCGGTGACATTATGAGCTCGAAAGTGAAAGATTTTTATGTTTCCATCCTTGTCCCGGGGGAGGAAATGGGTTATTGGGGATACTGGTTCCGACTGCCACCATCTTGACTAATAATAATAAAACAATACCACCTATTCAGGCGGAGAAACGGACCTAAATGAAATCAGTCCTTTAATACAATGATACCAACGGTGGGACGGGAGTTTAAGTTAAGGTGTGGGGAGTAGCTCCGATGGAAATACAGGGTAGGAATGGTTGCCAGACACTAAGGTGATGGTTGAAGAGGTTAAACATGAAGGTTGGGGATGGATTTTCTGCTGAGGTTCGGGGGCGACGCTTGACCTAGGCCCAACTCCAGCTAAACATGGTGGTGCCCAGGCAAAAAAATTCATGGGCAGCCAAAAATATTTTGCTACTTTTTGGATTTTGCTAAGCCCAATTACAAAGAACTTCATGATTGTTCATGCTCTGTCCATACGTTGTCCATTGCCACATCCATGCCCGTGTTTCATATATTGTTCGTTGTTCTGTGATATGCGGCCATGAAGGACATATTTCATGACCATGATCACGCCTTCTCCATGCCTGTGGATTGGTCATTAAAGTCTGGAACATTGCTACTGCCTTGTTGCTGCGATGGCATGGAATGGATCAAGGGATAATATATCATGGTGCCTTAGTGAATGGTAGAGGTCATGGTAGAAATAAGTAGAGAACACAGTAATGAACTGTTACTACATGTCTATCATGGTACTCTAACTAAAGGCATGACGAGGGCATGATAGTGGTATGAATTGTTTGTTTGCTCGTGGCCACAGCATTTGTAATGGCTTTGTGGTTGTGATCAGGATTGTGGTTATTCAGCTGTGGCTGATCCGGGGCCGCGTGTATCATGATACGACGATCCTAACAGGCCGCTATTTGAGGTGGGGGGATTGGGACAGTCGGGGTTTACAACCCTACTCTATTCGACATGACTGTGATTACATGGTTACATCTTGTGACTCTATGTACACGGGACCGGACGGCTTAACGTCCCCTCCGAAGGACGGGATGCTTTCATGATCCATTTGCCCAATCCAAGTGAACCCATGGAGGAGAGCGGTATTCTGATTTAATCAATAGCTGGTTATACAGATCAAATAAGATTGTAGTACCCGATCAATCCCAGCAAGTGCCACGACCCCGCCGAGGATTCGAAACCGGGGAATTTGATGGTAAATTTGCGCCAGAGGCAAGCAACCCTACCGCTTAGGCCACGAGCTCCCACAATAGGTTCATGAATGGGGCATGGTAAGTATTGAAGCAGTAGCAATGAAGTATGTCCTTGATTCGTAATGGTGGTCGGGCAGGGACACAAGGCATGGTATGGGCATGAAATAAGGCAGGAATGGGCATGAAAGGCATGATGGACTTAAAGCACTGTGTACATGTGATGGGAAGGGATTAGTCATGTAAACAGTTCAAAAATTTCATTATATTTCATGCCCGTGCTATGAAATTCTTTTGTCTAAAGGCAGGATCAGGAATGATTAATGCTCAAAAATCCTGCTTATTTTCGCTGGGTGGTACAGGTCAATGGTTCATTACCGCTTGAGAAGGGAGCTTTCCATTTTAATAGGCGGTTGCGTAGAGGATACTACCGTTGCGGAGGGACATGAGGTGTTTTGTCGGAAGTGTATCAGATGAACGGAGGGGTTCGCAATTGTGTCCTGCTGAGGCCGTGGCTGCAGGCCCTTTGCGTGAGAGTGGATGGTTGGTGGATCAGAGTGTGTGCAAGATAAGAGGGTGTACCATCACGCTGACTAACGCCGGGGATTTCCCTCGCGAAGTTAAACGAGGTACCACTTTGGCGACGGTAGAACATTAGTGGCAGAGAGTGATGTGTATGATAACCTTCAAGTTGAGTTCGAGAAGGAGAGGTGGAGGTACCAGACTACCTTCGCGAGTGTACGAGCGGAGGACGCACATCTCGACGGGGAAGACAAGCAGAAGTAGCGAAGTTGCTGAGTGAATACCAAAAGTGTTCTCAGTGGAGATTTGGAGATTGGGAGGACTACATGGGTGTAGCATAGCATTGACACCGGCAGTGCTCGGCCCATCGAAAGGCCGTGAAGCAAATCGTCCCCACGGCAGAGGGAAGAGACAGAACGAATTGCTTGAAAAGGGGTTAATACAGCCTCGGACAGTTCTTGGCGAGCCCAGTGGTGCTGGGTGTCCACGGAAGGATTGGTACAAGCGGTCTGTTCCTGGACTTATAGGAAATTAAATGAGTACTGTAAGGATGCGTACCCTTTCTGCCCGGATTGGCGACTCGCTAGGACGGTGGGTGGTGCGAAGTATTTTTCAACTATGGACTTACGCCATCTGGAGGATACTGCAAATTGAGATGGATGATGATGCTATGGAAAAAAGTCTGCCTTTCCACACAAGCGGACTGTATGCTTTGAACGTCCTACAATTGGGCCTCTGCAGCGCCCTCAACGTTTGAACAGATTGATGGATAGGGGGTTGGCTTGGTTGAGATGGGAGGACGCTCCTTTGTTTATTGACGACGTGATGTGTTCGGTAGGCAACCGTGTCGGAGTCAGTTAGATCGGTTTTAGAGGAGGTTTTGAAGAGGTTTGGTCGAGGAGCAGGGTTTGAAACTCAAGCCTCAAAGTGCCAACTATTTCAAAAGGAGGTGATGTATTTGGGCCACGTAGTATCGGAAAGGGTATCCATACGGATCTCAAGATAGAAGCATGATTGGGATTGGCCGACGCCAAGGACGCCCACGCAGGGGCGTAGTTTCTAGGGACTGGCGTCGTACTATCGTGGGTTTATCCGTGGATTTGCTGATCTCGCGACCCCTACATCGGCCTGACAGAGAGGAAAATTGGGTTTGACTGGACGAGGGAAATGTGATGATGCGTTCAACACGTTTTGAAAGAGTGCTGATCAGTTGCTCCAATTTTGGCTTACCCGAGGCCAGAGGGCCAATTCATCTTGGCCACTGACGCAGCCCCAAATTGCAATAGGGGGCTTACTGTCACAAGAGCAGGATGGCGAGGAGCGGGTTATAGCTTATGGCAGCAAGTCATTGTCCCGGCAGAGCGAAACTCTGTGTGACTGAGAAGAGAGGAGCTTCTTGCTGTGGTTTGTATTCCTCAAAAGTATCGTCATTACCTTGGATGAAGCAGGGTGAAGGTGAAAGTGAGACGGAACCACGGGTCGCTAGGGTGGTTGTGCCAAACTTCAAAAAAAACCGAGGTCAGCTGGCGAGATGGCTCTTGAGGTGCTGTCCCGTTTCAACATCGATTGGGAGAAGTATAGACCGGGAAGAAGAACGTAATTCTAACGCAGACGGGCTGTCAAGAATACCCTGTATGACAGTTTGTGTGGGCGGATGGAGCGTAAGATTACCCAAAACGAGGAGGCCGAGTAAGGAGTAGAAGTAAAGGGAAATCCCAGAATGACTGTGATATCGGTGCCAAACGGAAGGCTGGAAGGGAATGGGACAGGGGAGGGGTTATAAGAGGTCCTGGTTGGAAGGGTCGTGGTTGGATGTCTGAAGTGGATTGATGGCCGAAGCAATCATTATGCGGGCGTGGGGCTCGGTTAGGTTCTGGAACACATGATCGACCACCTGGAGGGATAGAAAACCATGACCCCGTAGTGGTTGATTTGAAGTTCATAATGTGACTTAGAACCGGAGATCACACTAGAGATGATAGGGAGGGCGCAGTTGGCGGATCAGGGACAATGGGCTCTGTTCTTGAGGCGAAAGGAGCTGGAGGGGTTAGACCCCCGTGGAAAAAGATGTATCTGCCTTGTCGTCTGCATTGAAGACATATTAGGGCCAGTGGGACATGTTGCCAGTAAAGGGAGGCATCCTGGTGCAGGTGGCGAGAGTGGATGATGGGAAAAGACCATTAAGTGGCTGGTCGTGATACCCCCAGGGCAATGCGGGTAAGCGTGTGCTCGATGAACTGCATGAATCGAAGGCAGGAGCGCACTTGGGTCGGAACAAGACCCTACCAAAGGTCCGTGAAAGGTACTATTGGGTGTGGATGAGTGCCGACGTGAGGTTCATATCTACGCATGTGTGGAGGCTGCGCGAGGAGGAATGGACCGCCAAAACGACACCGAGCCCCTACTTCAACAGTACAAAGTAGGAGCTCCTCTGGAAAACGCGGTTAGCATTTGGATGTGTGGGGCCTCTCTGACCGAGACGGATTAAGGGGAATGATATATTTAGTTGTTGGCGATTACTGGACCCGGTGGATGAAGCATATGCCATAAGAGATCAATTGCCGAGGACGTTGCAGCGAAGTTGGTGGATGAGTCGTCTGTAGGTTGGATGAGTCCAAAAGGAACTCCATTCGACCAGGGCCGAAAAACTTCGAGTCGAAGGTGTTCCAGGGCGATGTGTCGGATATGGGGATTGAGAAGACCCGTACGATCGTAAACCCCAAGTCGGATGGCCTTTTGTGAGCGTTTTAGAACCGGGACAATAGCCAATGCTGTTGTATCACTCCTGATTTTCAACCGTTCCAGAATAAGAAGGAATGGGACCAGTATCTCTCATATGTGGGCTTTGCTTATCGTTCAAGTGTTCGAGAGTCGACCGTGAGAGCCCAAATATGATAATGTTGGGGCGAGAAGTAATAGTGTTTCCGTCGACCTGTGTTGGTTGCGGTACCAGATGAAGGAGTATGCGAAACCGACTATGCGGAGGAGTGAGAGAGCGTCGTATTCGGGGATTCATGATGAGAGCAAGGCACGCTTGGTGGAGTGCAGTATGAAGAGGACAGAAACGGAACTACGACCCGTTTGGTGCATGGACCGTGTTAGGGCAGGTCAGTTCGTCTGGTTGTATAAACAAAGCGGAAAGTTGCGATTCCAGGAAGTTGGCCCTACCGTGGGAGGGCCAATATCTGGTGGTAACCGCGCGCTCAGATGTGGTTTTCCGCATCCATAGTTGTCCGCAGTAAGCCGAAAGTAGTCCATGCGGATAGCTAGGTTAAAGCTCTATGACGGACCAGAGTGGCGATGGAACTACATGTGCCGGAAGTTGAGGTTGAAGTTGGACCTGCTGGTAACAGGAGTAGAGCGGCCTATAGAAAGACCAGGGGCAGTAGCAAGCTTGCCGCAGGATGAAAGACAAGAAGACTGTGAACACAGAAGAAGGGACACCTGGCCACGAGGACCAGGGCTCTGCGATAAGTGGAGAGACTTAGTCATGGTCGAGTTGGCTGCGATCGACGAGCCGCGTGCAGTTTAAAAGAAGGGGAGTCAGGAGGAGGACCAGGAAGCGGCATTGGCGAAGTAGGGAGATTTGAAGAGGGACGTGGACGAGTGTCAACAGGTGAAGATGTAACAAACGAGATGAGGCAGCTAGAAGGTTAAGGGCGTTAGTATGAAGCAGAGGCTGAGTGGGCGTGCCAAAGCCCGAAGGGAGAGTTAGGAAGAGCGTACGCTTCGATACGGTCGTAAACTTAAAGTTTACGGCACCAGGAAAGCGGGGCCGGAATCAGGGGGGGTCAGATGGGCACAAGCGTAGAAGGACCGAAGCGCAAGCGGCGTAAGCCCTTAGGTTCCGATGGTATCGTATGTAGAAGAATTGGAACCGGGGTTAAAAGAGGGGGGGGACCAACGGGTACCTGAACTGACACTCATTCAGATTATCTTTGTTTTCCTAAGAACGGTTCCAAGGGGGGCCAGGGAACGAAAAAGTACGCGGTGGGAGCACTTGGGGGGTAATAATATAAAATTTCTTTTGTTCCATTTTCGTGGTAAATGTAGTAGTTTTCTGGTTTTTCTTTATGCCCCTTTTTGCAGGCTGGATGGCGGATTGTTGTAGCGCGGGTTGAAGCGCTGTGAAGGAGTGAGTACCAAGAGGAGGGGAGAGAGTGAGGGTGTTCCGCGCGCTAGGGGTTATTGTATGTACCTTAGTAATGAGCGCAGAGAGAGAAAGAGAGAGAGAACAGGCTTACACGAGCTACCACGCTCAGCAGGGTGAAAGAGCGTCCCAAAACGAAAGAAGAAAGTACGCTTAACCCCAGCGGGATATCGGGCTATATCCCGCTAGGGGACCCTCGAAAGGAGGAAGGGGTCCCAGGAGTTAAGGGTCAATAATTAGGATAATTTTAGTCATAATAAATTAAAAAATAATTATAATAATATTATGTGGTATATGGTTCGGCGTCTCGTCGTTCGCGTTTGTCATGGTATAGAGTAGATGAGGAGGTAGTTCAACTTGACCGTTCCATAGGGTATATGAGGCATCTCTGTAGTGAAAAACCGCTGAATAGAGGCAGGCGACATATGAATACCATGACAGGGGCATTGATGACGCAGGATGTCCAGACGGACTGGTGACCCTAGCCAAACACGGATGATGACGTATGGATTGGCAGACGGGGCATTGTGACTAGCCAGGACGGCATGACGACATATGTGAACGCAGAGGGCATACGACGTAGAATAGACGGTCAGACAAGGTTGACGGGTGACAGTGAAATGCCATCCCCGCGGTTGGATTTACGCTGGGCGAGAGCGTGAGAAAACCAAAGCTAATGGTTCTGAGTGTTACAAGCCACCACGGTAGTGCCAGTGGTCTTAGGGAGTTGGTCGCTATTGAAGGTTCGGACGCTACTGATAGTGGGGAGACTTTGCTGATTGGATCAGATGGTGTGGGAAAGCCTTGGGGCAATAAGGATGTCCACTAGGTGGATTACCTCCAAAACGTGTGTAAATATCTGATAGCCAAAGGGTAACTTACAGTGACCGTGAAGTATAGAGGTTATGAGTTAAAGGACGGACCGGCTACGAGGGATGAGGTGGGCGCGAAACAGGGGTGCCACCAGACCAGAGAGCTGATGGATAAGGACGGATGATGCCTCCAGCCCTGATTTAAAGAAGTCACGAAGTTGCCGAAATCTAGACTGGTGTTGTTGTATCGGCACCAGCTTTATTGTTCTGTTCACTATACAGTACAGGCGTGTATAAAAGCCTTCTAAAGAAGATAGATGTCTCGAAAGAATTGCATGGATATAAGCTCCACAGATGAGACAAGTATAGGTGCAGGCGATGCACCCAAGCCTCGGAATAAGGCGGATGATGTATGTCGCCCCTGGCGGTAGTTGCGCAAATACGCAACTATTGAAGCGGACGGGGTGGCAATAGACGATGATGATGAAAGAGTGGCGGTACACGTGGGTGTTGCATACAGGGCCAGAAAAGAGGTAGTCACAAAGAACGGACAGTGAAGGGCGCGTAACGTCCGTGACGACTAATGTGAGATCAACCAAATCAGCGAGATGACAACACCTGACTGGCAGCGATGACTACAATAGACGGGCGGTTGCTACAATATGAAGAGTAGTTTAGAGTAGTTTAAGATTAGTAGGGGTAGTTGAGTTTAAGAAAGTGTATGAGAATACCAGCGCCACATTTTTTAATCCGTTTTTTAGCATTACGTACATGTGCCGGGACGGCACAATAGGGGAGGGGGTGTGAAACGGGTTGAGAAATGTGCTAGTTATAAATAATATATTATGCCAAAGTAGTAACATGAGGTAGTAGTAATTCCATTCATAAAACCTTGCCGCGATCAGTATGAATATTTAATGAGCAGTAACACTACCTGCTGTGGATGGGGCCGTATCCCGATATATTATGGCAACAGAGCATTGCCCACGCGTGATCAATCTTTTGACATTCAGCATGAATTCCATCGTCTCGGCCATTAGGACCCTGTACTCCAACAGGTACCCTACCCAATCATCCTTCATTACAATCCTGTCAAATGTATGTGGACGTAGTGATAATAAATCTAGAATGTGAGCTATATATTATGACCGAGTTCTTGTGTCGTTTTTACCGGAAGAAGCATAGGGTTCTGGCCAATATATCTTACCCAGGCCAACCGGTCATGACGGAGGTCGCGGACCGGCGTCCCGCTACCGTATTATCATTGAGCCTGGTTGTTTCTTGTATTGTATTTTTTCTTCAGTCTCATGGTCTATTGTAAATGGTTTTGCTGTAAGTGTTTTGTTGATCTATTTATTCTTTAGATTTTGATTTAGTTGATTTCTGTAGTTTCTTTGGTCTGGGCTTAATGGGGATGGTGGTTGGTTCATCCTTCTGGATGGACTGGCCTCTATTGCCCTATGTTGTAGTCTTGTCACATATTTCGTATTGTTTCGTTCTATTTTTGGAGAGGGGATTGTTCATCATCACCTGTGGTATGTCCGCGATATCTATTTTCCCTTGTTTTGCTTTGGCCTTTTTTTGAGATTTGCTCAATAGACAATGGTTATTGTGTATGAGGTGGTTTTTTTTTTACACCAGGCAATTTTAATAAAGTGCCAATAATTTATTTCAAAGGACGATATACATTTGTCATATCTCATAGTTGAATACTATTTTTGGTTGTTATAGTGTGCGTATGTTAATGTTAGCATTGTAATAATCCAGTTTTTAATAGCTGCATCTTCGAGATGCAGCTATACAAACTTGATCAGGAACAAATGTAACTAAACTGTTCAAGCTCTTTCTTGACTTTTGTATGGTAACGTAGCTACAGAATAAGACTCGTCTGCAATGCCTAACTAATCGAGATGCGATACTGATGGTGGGTCGAGATTCGCCCAGTGCATCATTGTTACGTCGTCTTCATTGGCTTGCCGAAGTTGTATCGATTCAAACTTCTTGAGATTAAAGTGTTTCAAGTCGCAGGACCAAGCCTGTGGAGGGTCTCTTCTTCCATCACATTGACATGTTAATCACTTTTAGACTAGCCCGTTTCCACTCATCCTACTGGAAAACAATACTTTTACAACACTACCAGTATTAGCAGCAACCAGACGATAATAACCATAAAAATCACCGAACGGCCCCTGCCTTTCCACTAGATCTAACGAGAAAAATAACCGCAAGCTCTGTTTGCGGTTATAGTCAGATTTCCTCTAGGAACGCTATTATGTTAACTTATGGTAAATGGCGAGTATATGAGGGTATAAATATGGTGGAGTCAAAAAGATGTACCTCGATTTCAGACAAATATTAAAATTTTAGCAAACTTAGAATTGTTTTAATACATGAAACATTACGTGGGACAGAGTGACAAAATAGGAAACTTATCTTTAAGTTGAGCATAACGTCTCAATGCAAAAGTGCAAAAATTCAAAATTTCTTTTCTAGTAAGTGAAAAATAATCTGGTGTATATGGGCTAGTCTATATATTCGGTTTTTTCAATGCTGTAGAAAAATTTAAACAAAAGGAGCGCAAAAGTCTTTTGGCTCACCCTGTTGTATATATATGTGACACACTGTAGTATTTTTGAATTCCGTAATAAATATATCCGCCAAAACAAAACGCGCTTTGTTCCAAAGCAATGTCGTTTCAGGTCTCTTCTACCATCGATGCAGCTATTGATTGGCGAGTTACCCAGGAAGTAATGTACTAGAGCTTTCCCCAGGTATCTCACCCAAACTGTAATAATTTCACTTGGACGTCAGTGTGGAGGAGATTCTCAAGACGCTCGTCATGTCTTTTGGACGGAAGAGCCTTGCAGCAGTGACTGCAATTGGTTGAGTGATATTTTAATCTGATTTTAAAGTTACGAAAATGCTGTGAGTTGTAATTGAAATCTAGAAATTACTATGCAATTAACCCTGTATAACATGCTATGTAGTAAAATATTTTTCCGTCTTATATCCAGTATTCTAATTACGTTCTGTATATACGTATATGTTTTATGCTTTACCTTATGAGATAATGTCTTTATCGCTGGACACCCTTATTTGGCATTATTTGAACGGACATAATCCAAATTCCAGAAAGGAAGGCAGCCAATATTGTGTGTGGAAAAAAAATAATCAAGGCTTGACTAATTGTTGCTTGTTAGAAGAGAGACTCATGACCGCCAAAGCACCCCATTTATTTGGAAGAGAGTGTAACCTCCATTTACTTGAGAGAATTTTTACGGTCTTGAAGTATCATGAAAAGGCAAAGTCCTACCGACACCTTCATACTTTGCTTCCAAAATTCAATTTTATCCTCCTGGCATGATTTTAACCAGTACCAATTTGTAATAAATTCAACGCCCCATTATTGAACGTAACTAAATATTTGCATTTTGTATTTGAAAAGAAAATATTTGTCATTGAACTTATTAGGTTGACTCTTAAAAACTTTCGTCGAGAAAACTAGACTTTCTTTGTGACTGTAAGGTGTATTTTGTTCTTTTGCAAGTTGCAATCTTTTGTGCGCTTCAAGAGACAGCATGATGATACAGTATTCGAAACAACCCCTATCCATGCATATAAAAAGGGACACAGAATCAATTTGGCGTTGTTCGCATTTTGATTATATCTTGGGTTACAAAAGCAATTAGACGAACACTGCGGCCCTCACATCCTTATCATATCCAGGGCTTGGATCACTCACGATGGAGGTACCCCTCCCTAGAATGTTTCCACAAATCTCATCTTAGCATTCCTGTCCAAGTTGGACCAAGTTGTTTTGTAATTTCGTCTCTCCATCTGGTTTTTGGACGTTACTGGGGCTTTTTAGTCATTCTCTGGGGGCCACTCTGTCACTCTGTGGTGCACTGGTATCCTTAAGTCTAGCAACGTGACTGCCATCTTGTTTGGCACTCCTGAATGCAGTCCATAATATCAGAATCTTGTCTGTGATCGGATCCAGCAATTTTCTTTTATGACTATATGCCTATAGAAAAACAGCAAAATCAATAATATGAAGTGGGGGGTCGTTGCTGTCTTCTCTCAAAAGTCATCTGTCAAGAAAGGGTGTGCGGGGCACAACAAGGGGTGGATCTATTCCCTTTTTCGTACCCTCCTTCCTCCCTTTTCCCATCTTTGTCTCTCGTTTTGTTCCATATTAACCTCCTGACAATTTAAATTAAATCGTGTGACTAAAAATGATTTAAAGTTACATTCTTATGTAATATATAGCAGTTTGAGCAAAGAACTTTGATCATTAAGGTGAGATCAACCAAATCAGCGAGATGACAACACCTGACTGGAGCGATGACTACACTAGACGGGCGGTTGCTACAATATGAAGAGTAGTTTAGGAGTAGTTTAAGATTAGTAGGGGTAGTTTAAGAATAGTGTAATGAGTAATACCAGCGCACATTTTCAATCCCGTTTTAGCTATTACGTCCATGTGCCGGGACGGCACAATCTGGGGAGGGGGCTGTGAAACGGGATTGAGAAATTGTGCTAAGTTTATAAATAATAATATTATGACAAGTAGTAAAATGAGTAGTAGTAATTCCATTCATAAACCTTGCCGCGCTCAGTATGAATTATTCATGAGCAGTAACACGACATGTGGATGGGCCGATATATTATGGCCAATCAGAGCATCGCCCACGCGTGATCAATCTTTGCCATTTCAGCATGAATTTCCATCGTCTCGTCCATTAGGACCCTGTACTCCAACAGGTACCCTACCAATCATCCTGTACATTACCAACCTGTCAACTGTATGTGACGTAGTTGATAATAAATCTAGAATTGTGAGCTATATATATGACCGAGTTCTTGTGTCGTTTTTACCGGAAGAAGCATAGGGTTCTGTCCCCTATATCTTACCCAGGCCAACCGGTCCATAGACGGAGGTCGCGGAACCGGCGTCCCGCTACCAACAGTATTACATTCTAGAGCCTGGTTATTATTCTTTGTATTGTATTTTTCTTCAAGTCTCATTTTCTATTTGTAATTTGTTTTGCTGTAAGTGTTTTGTTTATCTATTTATTCTTTAGATTTTGATTTTAGTTGATTTCTGTAGTTTCTTTGTCTGAGCTTAATGGGGATGGTGGTTGGTTCATCCTTCTGGATGGACTGGCTCTCTTGTCCTCTGTTGTAGTCTTGTCACCTATTTCCGTATTATTGTTTCGTTCTATTTTTGGATGGGGATTCGTTCATCATCACCTGTTGGTACTTGTCGCGATATCTATTTTCCCTTGTTTTGCTTTTGGCCCTTTTTTGAGATTTTTGCGTCAATAGACAATGTGTTTATTGTTGTATAATGTTGTTTTTTTACACCAGGCAATTTTTAATAAAGTGCAATAATTTTATTTCAATGACGATATACATTTGTCATATCTCATAGTTGAATACTATTTTTGGTTTGTATAGTGTGCGTATGTTAATGTAGCATTGTAATAATCCAGTTTTTAATAGCTGCATCTTCGAGATGCAGCTATACAAACTTGTATCAGGACACATGTAAACTAACTGTTCAAGCTCTTGCCTTTTGTATGGTAACGTAGCTACAGAATAAGACTCGTCTGCAATGCCTAAATCGAGCTGCGACACTGATGGTGGGTCGAGATTCGCCCAGTGCATCATTGTTACGTCGTCTTCATTGGCTGCCGAAGTGTATCGAATTCAAACTTCTTGAGATTAAAGTGTTTCAAGTCGCAGGACCAAGCCTGTGGAGTTCTCTTCCTTCCATCATCCATCTGACATGTTAATCACCTATACTAGCCCTGTTTCCACTCATCCTACCTGGCAACAATACTTTATACAACACTACCAGTACTTAGCAGCAACCAAGACGATAATAACCATAAAAATCACGGAGCGGCCCCTGCCTTGTCCCTAGATCTAACGAGAAAAATAACGCAAGCTCTGTTTTGCGGTTATAGTCAGATTTTCCTCTAGGAACGCTATTATGTTAACTTATGTTAAATTGGCGAGTATATATGGGTATAAATATGGGTGAGTCAAAAAGATTTACACTCGATTTCAGAAAAATCTTTATAAATTTTAAAAAATTCAGGTTTATTTTTGTTTTAATACTGAACACATACCGTGGGACCTAGTCAAAATGGGATACTTATCTTACGTTAGCATCCTATCTACAACTCAAAGTGTCAAAAATCAAAATTCTCTAGTAAGTGAAATAATCTGGTTTTATATGGGCTAGTCCTATATATTCGGTTTTTCACTGCTGTAGAAAAATTTAAACAAAAGGAGCGTAAATCTTTTTGGCTCACCCTGTATAATAAATGTGACACTCCACTGTAGTATTTTAATTTCCGTACTAAATATCATCACCCCAACAAAACGCGCGATTTGTACCAAGCCAATTCGTTTCTGTCTCTACCCATCGCTGCGCTATTTTATGGCGAGTACACCCATTAAGTTAATTGTAATAGAGCTTTCACAGGTACTCTTCACCACACTGTCATAATTTAACTTGGAAGTCAATTGTGTAGTAGATTTCTCAAGACGCTCGTCATGTCTTTTGGACGGAAGAGCCTTGCAGCAGTGGCTGCATTGTGATGATATTTTAATCGATTAGTTAGAAATTGTGATGTAATTGAATCTAGAAATACTATGCAATTAACCCTCGTCTAACAATGCTATTTTAGTAAAATATTTTTCCGTCTTTATCCAGTATTTTCTCAATACGTTCCTTGTATTACGTATAGGTTTTATTCTTTCCACTTATGAGATATTTATTTTAATCGCTAGAAACCCTTATTTGGCATTTCTTTGAAATCGACTTTCCAAATTCACGAGGCAGCAATATTGTGTAGAAAAATAATCAAGCTTGACTAATTGTTGCTTGTTAGAAGAGAATCATGACCGCAAAGCACCCACCATTTACTTTGGAAGAGAGCTGTAACCTCCATTTACTTGAAGAGAACTTTTCACGGACGGTCTCGAATATCAGAAAAGCAAAGGTCCTTACGACCCCTTCATACTTTGCTTCCAAATCATTTTTTTATCCTCCTGCATGATTTTAACAGGTACCAATTTTTGGTAATATTCAAAAGCCCGCATTTCATTGAAACTACATAAATATTTGCATTTGTATTTGAAAAGAATATTTGGTCATTGAACTTATTATGTTTGACGATTAAAAACTGTTCGTCGAAAACTAGACTTCCTTTGTGTATTTAATTTTTATTTTGTTTCTTTTGCCAGTTGCAATCTTTGTGAGCTTCAAGACGCATATAAACAGTATTCGAAACAACCCTATCCATGCATAAAATGACACAGAATCAATTTTGGTGTATCGCATTTTCTGATCTTTTGGATTTACAAAAGCAAATTAACGAACACTGCTCCTCTCACAATCCAGATCCATATCCAGGGCTTAGATCCCTCACGAGAGGAACCCCTCCCTATAATGTTTCCACAAATCTCTATCTTTAGCCTTCTTGTCCAATTTGGACCAAGTTGTTTTGTCATTTTTCGTCTTTCCTGGCGTGGGTTTTTGGACATCCGGCTTCTCTGGGGTGTCCATTCTCTGGGGGTCCCCTCTGTCACTCTGATGGCACCTGTTATCCTCCTTCAGTCTAAGCAACGTGACCTGCCCATCTGTTTGTTTGGGGCACTCCTAATGCAGTCGATAATATCAGTAACTCCTGTCTGTGATCGGATCCAGCCATTTTCTTCTCTTTTATGACTATATGCCTATAGAAAAAAAGCAAAATCAATAATATGCACGTGTGGGTCCGTTGCTGTTCTTCTCTCAAAAGTAATCTGTCAAGAAAGGGTTGTGAGGGGCACAACAAGGGTTGCTCTATTCCCTTTTCCTTCTCCCTCCTTCCTCCCCTTTTCCCATCTTCTCGTCTCTCGTTTTGTCCATACTTAACTCCTGAACAATTTAAATTGAAATCGTGTGCTAAAAATGATAAAGTTACCATTCTTAATGTAAATATACGCAGTTTGAGCAAGAACTTTGATAAATTAAAAAATTGTATCGAAACCCTGGATCATGATTTTACAATAATAGGCCTATCTGAAACTCATTTGAAAGATAAACCACATGGTTTTTATAACTTGTCAGAATATAATATTGAATACACTAACCAAGTTGGGCGAGAAAAAGGTGGTGTGTGCTTGTATGTACGTAATCATGTGAAGTATAGGTTACAAAAAGATTTATCTATAGCAAATGAAAATTTTGAGTCATGTTTTATTGAAGTGGAAAACCTACGGGGGAAAAAATACTATAGTTGGAGTAATTTACAGAGCGCACACTTCTATTGATGATTTCAATCATGATATCAATGAGATTTATCATAAAGTAGCATCAGAAAATAAGATATCATATATAATGGGTGACTTCAATATTGATCTCCTTAAGGATAACGATCACAGGCCTATCCACGATTATTTAGATCTTGTCTATTCGCACGCTCTGATACCAACAATTCTTAAACCTACTCGGATTTCGGAAAATTCTGCTACTCTTATAGATAACATCCTAACAAACACTTATGACTTAGAAGAATCTGCAATTATTGTTACAGGTATCACCGATCATATGCCTACTGTACTTGTCAGTAACATTAAATCCACAAATAAAACGCAATCAAAACAGAATGTGACCTATAAACGACGTCATACTGAAGATAATATTATCAATTTTAGAAACAAATTGTCGAAAGTAGATTGGCAAAATGTACTTGTAAATGGTAATGTCAATGATGATTATAATGCATTCTTAAAGAAATTTGATGACATATATAATGAATGTATCCCACTAAAAAATGTACCAGTAAGAATAATCGTGATCCGCGATCACCGTGGATTACAAGGGGTATACTGAAGAGTATTAATACCAAAAATAAGTTGTACAAAGATTATCTTCGATGCCCAAATAACACTCGACGGCAAAAATTCGTTACGTTCAGAAATAAACTACATACTGTTACAAGGAAATCCAAACGAAGCTTTTTCTTTGATCCAAAAAGTATAGCTGATGAGTTTAATGAATTCTTTGTAAATGTTGTGCCTGACCTGGCTTCAAAAATTAATAGTACCGGTAAAAAAAATTATGATTATTTGCAAGATCCTTTTGATAGTATGTTTATGAAACCAATTGTGGAGATAGAGATTATTAATGTCATTAATAAATTCGATCAGAATAAGAGTGCAGGTCATGATGATATTGGGAACCTTGTCAAAAAAGTGGCCAATGAAATTGCTGTACCTCTTACAATGATATTCAATGAATCTTTTTCTACTGGTATAGTGCCTGATAATCTCAAAATTGCTAAAGTTATAAAAAAGATGATGTTGAAGAATTATCCAATTATCCAGACCAGTGTCTGTTCTTCCATGTTTCTCAAAAATCCTTGAACGGTTGGTATTTAACAGGTGCATTAAATATATTGATGCGCATGATATTCTCAATAAGCAGCAATATGGCTTCAGAGCTAACCATTCAACATATATGGCAGTCATGCAACTAGTTGATAAAATCAACAATGCTGTTGAAAAGAAGAAAACCTCTATAGTATATTTTTAGACTTGTCAAAAGCTTTTGACACCATAGATCATAATATTCTTCTTTATAAATTGAATTATTATGGGTTCAGAGGAGTTGCGTATAACTGGTTCCAAAGTTACTTGAGTAACAGAAAACAGTATGTTAATATAAATTCTAGTAGGTCTGACCTAAAAAATATTATTTGCGGTGTTCCCCAGGGTTCAATATTAGGCCCTTTACTTTTCATACTTTATGTTAACGATATAACCAATACTTCGGATATTCTTGAATTCTTACATTTTGCTGATGACACAACAATTTTGTATTCTCACAGTGATATGCCGAGTCAGATTAATGTAATAAACAATGAGTTATTTGAAGTAAGTAATTGGTTTAAAGCAAACAAACTATCTGTTAATGCCGGCAAAACAAACTTCATGTTTCTGGGGACACCTTCAATGACAAAACATGGCACAGAAGACGATGTTGTTACTGATCAATCTAATGAGTCAACCAAATGTAAAGTTCTTCTAGATGGAATGGAACTAGCACGAGTAAAAATAACAAAGTTTTTAGGACTTACCATAGATGGAAACTTAACATGGAAATGTCATATTGATAATATTATCAAGACGATCTCACGTAACATTGGTGTTATGAGTAAGCTCAAATTAGTATACTATTCCAGAAAGAATATTGTATTCTCTTTATTGTTCTTTAGTTCTGCCATACATTAACTACGGCATCCTCCTTTGGGGAAGCACATATAAAACATACCTAGATAAAATACACAAACTGCAAAATGGGCGCTAAGGACAATTTCTGGTAGCCATTATAGAAGTCATACTGGTCCGTTATTTGTAAAATTTAATATCTTAAATGTATTTGATATGTATAAGCTTGAAACTGGCGTATTAATGTATAAGTATTCAAACGATTTACTTCCCGCTGGATTTAACAACTTCTTCACTGCAAGGTCCCAAATACATGATTATCAAACAAGATACCGTGATAATTATCAACTAACTAAAAATAACAGAACCTTTTCAGATCACTCGATTAGAACTTCTGGGCCCTTAATTTGGAATGCACTTCATAATGATATCAAAGAATCTAATTCGATAAAATATTTTAAAAATCAATATAAAAAGAATCTAATGTCAATTTATGAGTGAATCTCTAGAGCATTTTGCTGTTTTGTGTATAATGTATGTTCATATCATGTTTCTTGAGTGTTCCTCACCATATCTCGCTTCGTCACACCATCCTTTTCTACTTTGTCCGAGTGGTCCATTTTGTTGTCGTTGCTTTCTATGGTGAGGAGCCCTGAAGAATTGCGATTATGTGTTTATCATGTTAATTGTTATGTTCAAAGGGGCAGTCCCCACAGGCCTACTTGGCCTTTTGACTGTTCCTCCATAATTGTCTTTCTTATTATTATGTGGTATTTTATGATGTTTTGTTGTTTTTTATGATAATGTACATATTATGGAAATAAAGACTTGAATTGAATTGAATATTATCGCATATATCTCAAAAAGATTGGTTTCAACTATTACCAGGCAATATCACATAACTAACCTCAAAGATACTATGGACTCTCCCGTTTCTTCTCCATTTGTAACACACGGTACATACGATAACCGCATTGCCGATAAAGATGGGTAAATGGAGCGGGGGAAAAAGTATTATTAACCCCATCTACCTGATAAATATTTTTTTAGGAAACTCCCGAATGTGAGGTGGTTGCCACCTCCTAGGATTTTCGTTTGATACTTCTGATACTGATACTTATAAATTTGGTACCACAAGATAGCTCGGAGTTTCATCTTTCCGTTGGTATCAAAATAAGTATCAACATTCCTATTATGATATCATAAGTGAAGGAATGTATGAAAATACTGAATATTGGGTGGAAAATTGAGCTTCAAAAACGCGTGGAAATTTGGATATTCCTAAAGTTTTTATTCTGGGCATGTTGGTACTCATTGTTTTAGTATTAATGGAAAGAGGACCATAGAAATCCATTGATACCTTCTTCTTAGCGTATCCACAAGTCATTGGTAATTGCTTGTGGTGGTGTCAGGATTTATTCAGCTGAGTAAACTGATCCGGGGCCCGCTTGTATCCATGAAACGAACACCCCTCCGCTATTTGAGACTGGGCGGATTGGGAACAGTCACGGGTTTACCCCCTACTCTTATCAACACTGACTGCGATGTACATGTACAGTTGTGAGTTATGGCAAGCCACAGCAGTCATAAATGCGAGTTTTGCGACACCGTATGTCGAGTTTTGCGACCCCGTGTGTCGAGTTTTGTATTTGGTCGAGTTTTGCGACGCCGTGTATCGAGTTTTGCGACGCCGTATGTCGAGTTTTGCGACGTCGTGTGTCGAGTTTTGTATGTGGTCGAATTTTGCGACGCCGGGTGGTCGAGTTTTGCGACGCCGTGTGGCCGAGTTTTGGACGGTATGTGGCCGAGTTTTCCGGTATGTGGCCGAGTTTTGGACGGTATGTGGCCGAGTTTTCCGGTATGTGGCCGAGTTTTGGACGGTATGTGGCCGAGTTTTGGACGGTATGTGGCCGAGTTTTGACATTATGACATTTTTACAAATAAAGTATTGATGGTAAGGTCTTTCGAAAAAAAAAATATTTTTCTTTTATTTCGATTGTTTTCTTACCAAAATGCAACAATTAGAACTTTGACAGTAATAACTTTAATATGAATAAAAAATAATTATTCTTGGCCCACATATTAGTCTTCAACCCTAAAATGGTCAAATCTACATGTATGATGCATAATGCAAAGGAGTAACATGTCGGCTTAGACACCGATTTTTTTAAACCAGCCTTTTTTGCCGGTTACACTGATGGCAGATCTCTATGGTTATTCCCATTCCTTTCATTTTGAGAATATTTCGGTACCTCTTTTCCTTTTTGTTTACTCCTTCTCACCTTAGTATAAAAGAATCCAAGAAAATAGATTTTTGATAGATAAGATTAGTACGATGTTAAAATGGTGAATAGCCAGTAACTTTAACCCTCGTCTTCCTAGGTATTTTTCACATACACTTCTTCCTAAGGGGTGGGGGGGGTTACCACCCCCCTCATGAACTTGGAATTGAGACGCCCAAAGTATGATTGTTTGGTACTATGGTATAGAGTAGGGTCTCCTTTATCCATTGATACCAAATCATGCAAATCGGCCTTGGATGTGACGTCCATGACGTTTTTTGGGGGGGGGGGGGGGGGTGTTTTGTTGGTTTTTTTTTTTTTTTTTTTTTTTTTTTTTTTTTTTTTTTTTTTTTACGCATCGCGGACCTAAAAATACGGATTTTCAGCGAAATATAGGCCAGCATTGGGAAAATTGATTTTTTCGCTAAAAAAGTTCCAAATATCGGAATTTAACCGGTTTTTTTTTGCTTATAAAGAAGGGAAATTATGAAAAATAGTGCATAAAATAAATAATGGATAAATTGCGCACGTCGCCCGTGTAAGGTCAAGGCCGCACAACACTAAACGGAGCAAAACCACCAAATAATCCTTCCACACGTGTTTTCTCATATAAAAGTATGGCTGATTTCAGACATGAATTATATATATAATATTGGTAGTTTGCGAGATAAATCTGTGTAGCTCCCATCTTAAGTTTTATTACAAAGTTGATAAATCTGTGTAGCTCCCATCTTAAACTTACGTTTTATTACAAAGTTGATAAATCTGTGTAGCTCCCATCTTAAGTTTTATTACAAAGTTGATTTATTGTGTATAATCATATTTAAAAAATCAACACATTAGATCATCAACATCCTCAATAATGACACATAATTCAATGTGGAAACAAGCTCTAAAAAAACACAAAACTCGGCCACATACCGTCCAAAACTCGGCCACATACCGTCCAAAACTCGGCCACATACCGTCCAAAACTCGGCCACATACCGTCCAAAACTCGGCCACACACCGTCCAAAACTCGGCCACATAACGTCCAAAACTCGGCCACCTATTTATTAACGGCCGAAGCCGAGATGCTGTTCAACCTGTAGCGCCAATGTCCTGTTTGTCATTAGGTTGGGGATGTCAGATTGGATCCTGCTGGATGTCTCGAGCAATCACATCAATGTAGTTAAAGGGGCGACGGACCCCTGTTTTGGCATGGTAACTTCCAACATGTGACGTCTGAGGACTACTTGGTCAATCGCACGATGACAGTGACCGGCAAATCGTGACGGCGTTGGGCAACAGAAGATGAAATTGGAGGGATAGCTCCATATATCTGTGCTTTGGTCTTGTGCTCACGCCAGGCAGGATATGTTTTGTACTCGCATAAGAAGCTTGGTGTAGGTGCCATCCAGTCTATCCTGTAGCTCTTTCTTCATGGTCCAGGTCTCAGATCCATATCACTGGATAAACTCGGCCACACGGCGTCGCAAAACTCGACAAACGGCGTCGCAAAACTCGACAAACGGCGTCGCAAAACTCGACAAACGGCGTCGCAAAACCCCGGTGGGCTCACTCAATCTGTGGTACTGACCGTAATGATCGATACCAAAATCGCGGACCAATATGGCCACGGCGAGACGAAACATAGATGTGAACCCCTGTTGTAATTACAGTTTTTGCGTCCAATCATGTATCACAATACATATCCAATGGGATAGAACCAGCATACGATGGGGAACCATTATCATTAACCACCAAGGCGTGCCATATTTGTCCGCGTTTTTGGCAAAGCTTGGTAACGATCATGCGGTCAGTGGTGCCGGTTGGGTGAGCCCACCGGGCGCAAAACTCGACCACATACAAAACTCGACACACGGGGTCGCAAAAACTCGACAAACGGCGTCGCAAAAACTCGACAAACGGCGTCGCAAAACTCGCATTTATGACTGCTGTGGCTTGCCATAGTGAGTCTCTGTACACGGGACCGACGGCTAAACGTTCCCGTCGAAGGACGAGATGCTTTCATGATTCATTTGCCCAATTCCAAGTGAGCCATGGAGGAGATCAGTATTCTGTATTTAATCAATAACCCGTATACAGATTAAATCCATAATTGAGCAGCCGAATAAATCCCAGCAAGTGACCCCACCGAGATTCGAACCCGGGATTTTTTGGTAAATTTGCACCAAAGGCAAGCACCCTAACCGCTAGGCTACGCTCTCCCAAAATGGTACCCACGCTGGTACCAAAATCAAGTACCTGTTATATTCCTGTGTCGTGCTAGGCATGTTGGTACTTCTCTCCCGAAGGGGGTTGGTTGCAACCTGCACCCAGGTAGAGGGAGCGTAAAATGTCCATTGACAATTTGGCCCCCAAAAGGGGTTTTAGCGAGCCGGAAAAAAAATGAAGGGGTGCAATTCCCCTTCGGTAGATGAGGGTTAACGTACCTTATGTACAGCCTACCACTGGTTTCGTGTTTACCCCTTCTTTCTCTCCCCTTGAAATGCCTAGATACGCAAACTACTCCGAATGGGTCGATATGTTTTGTTGGGTTTCCGATAGTATGCATATAATCAACACTAGATATAGTTTTGAAACATTGATCGACATTTAATATGATTATCCATGCAGAGTTTAAAAACAGGGCGAGATAAAATTTAATTAATTTTAATATTGAAGGAAGTAACATAATATCTATCAGGAATCTATAAATAAGATCAATACGATTTGGTGTATCAAAATGAAGAGAAGCGTTGAAAAAATACATTTAATTCAAAATCTATGACATATTTGGCCGATGTGCACTACTGTCTGTTCAATTAACTTAGATGTCTGGTTTTTATTAATTGTTTCAAAAAATACGCACGTTCGAAATAAATCACGAAAAGAAAGTTGTTTGGTATCCTTGGACCTAAGACGTTTTTTACATGACATAGGGAATGGGACAAACCTTCAAATCTATTGAAATCTGGGTAGTTTACCCTCGTTTTGAAAATGAGTGAATAAAGGTTTGGTACCATTAGTTATTACGTTTTGTGGAAGGTTCCATTGACTCCTCTTTGTAGGTAGTAAAAGTTGTCGTCGGAGGATATTATTCACGATCAATATTGTCCGCTACTGGTATGAAATAAATAATACCAACTTTGCTCAACAGGATCAAATCCGAACCTTTGTTTGCAATACAAACGAGATGATAAGCTATGATATGCAAGGTGTCACACGGCATTTACTTGAATGGACAACATTACAGGAGAGCTGTGTGATTCTTTTGTCCGTAACCAATTGAATAAAACAGACAGGGCCTCTATCATGTCTATTAAAAGCATCGGTATTTCAACGATGCATTTATATGCCCATGCATTAATGCACGCTCAAACACCTGAAATCAAAGTAAGGTCCACGAACAATATTATTGTTCGTATGAACATGCTTTTGAAGCGCCCCCTAATTCGTGAATGGGTCTGTCATCAAAGTTTCAGAGTCAAAAGTCAATATTCACCTGGGTCAAGTTTGTTGTCGTTTGTCAATCAAAATCAGGGTAAATTGAATAAAAATCCAAAGAAGAAATATGTTTTCAAGTTAAAACCCAATGATCTTGTTGGGTCCAATGATGAATAACAACTTTTCTTTCGTGATTTTTTTCGAAAGCGTATATTTTTTGAAATAATTAATAAAAACCGGACATCTAAGTTAATTGAACAGACAGTAGTACGAGGTAAACCAACATCTTAACCTTTCAAGAGTGCAAACTCACTCGGGTGTGTCAATTATCATTGTCTCTGTAAGGGATCAATTCATGGGCTTGGCCATATATAATAGTGCTCTGCACCCAAGAAGGAAGTAAATCAACCAATATCCAAATTGTTATGGTTCCAATCATGTGCACAACACAACACAAGACTATTAGTGTGGGAGCTAGCAGACATTTGTAACACATCTCGAGTACCAAAGGTTTGAGTGATTGAATATCTAGACAGCCTGACAATGACAATTCCTAAGTGGCGCAAATGGTGCCTTAAGGAGGGGGTCTAAACAAAGATTATACAGGGGTCAAATTTTTAAATTGATCCAATCATGTTGAAAGCTATATGGGGTTATTTGTGTAACTATAAGGATTCAAAAATGGTATAGTATACAAATATTGACTTATGAGGGGCATGGTTGAAACTATAGGACCAAGGTGATCTCGAAACCATACTATGCCCCGAGGGCATATAGTTTCAACCATGCTCCGAATAAAAAACAGTCAATATTGTTTTATATACCGAATATAGATTTTTGTCATCTGAACATTCTAAGCCAGGATGCTAACACAGGCCTATATCATGTGTAGGCCATGGCGTGCATGCATGGTTTAACAATTTTGTGTAACTTAAGTCTTAGGGTCCAAAACTTGTGAAAAATTAGCAATCAACCTTTCTTGTGTTGAGAAAGTGATGCTGGAGTCCAAAACGGATCGCCGTAATCGACTTCTTGCCATTTTTTTGTCGGCAAGATGCGTACAATTTCCTTGCATTTCATTAAAATCATTTACTCGATGATCGAGCTCCGAATTCGGCAACTTTTACACGGCCTGCAGATGGCCGTCATCGGTGTCAAATTATAATCCGCGAATATCTTCACGGTGTATTTTACCTTCCGTTTGGTATTAGCCCTATGAACTGCACCTCTGATTCCTTTCAGATCTTCATCTACAAGCTCAAAGCACGAATACTGATGCTGCGATTCAGCTATTTCCTTGCTCTTGTTTGTATCAGACTTACACTACAGCACAGTACGAGTAAACAAAATGCGATGGTCTGCTTATATTCATCTCTTACACCGGTTTCAATATGTACACTCATAATACGGATGAATAGTTCGTACGGCAGTCTTTTACGCTGGGAAGAGGTGTACCGGGCATAGTTTATGAACTATGCCCGCTCTGCCCAGGGCGTAATTCATTTTTGGTTCAATTCTTGAAGCTAGTTGAATTTATGCCTCCACTTTTAACCAATCAGATGACAGGGATCTACATATGAGGTATATAATCTGTAATATCTTCAATCTAAAGTTTTGGAGTTATAGGCTAAAAACAGAAAAATCAATCAAAAGCCTCGTTTTCATTTGTACAGGCGGTCAAAGTTTAAAATTACTCCGATTTGGATACAATGGTGCAAATTATTGATGAAGCTCATAGGATTAAAATAAGGAATAATTTTGAGTGTCTTAAATGCTTGCTTAAGAAAGTAGGGGGACAAGGTCAAGTCCCATTGAATGCAATGGACGCTGACCTTTGGGGCCCCCTACATCGGTAACTTAACATTTAAGACAGTCAAACTATTCCCTATTTTAATCCTATGAGCTCCACCAACAATTTGCATCATTTTTTATCCAAATCAGAGCAATTGTAAAATGTAACCCCTGTGCAACTAAAATTGACCCTTTTTTATTGATTTTTGCTGTTTTTAACCTGTAACTCCCAGACTTTAATTGTAGATAGCACAAACTATATCTTTTGAATCCTTATGGTTTGACAAATAACATTATATACTTGTCAACATTTGACCCCTGTGTAATATTTGTCTACCCCCCCTCCTTCAGGCACCATTTGCTTAAGAATCACATTTCAGGGGTCCCTATCAGGCTGTCTACATATTTAATCACTCAAACATTTTGTACTTGAGATGGAGTTATAAATGTCTGCTAGCTCCCAGGCTATATGGTTGAAGTCTGTGCCACTGTTCCCTGCAAGAGGTGCATTTACTTCACACAAGTGGAAATGGAATCGCAACATTGATACAGCACAATTCACACCGCAGCACAGAGTGTCATCGCACTCAGAGTGTAGCAGAAGTGATTTTATACTCGACAGCCGTTCAGCAATTGAGTCATTGTTTTGAACCACAGGGTGGAATGGCTAACAAGGTCTCCTAATATTACGCCTCTTAATTTTTTTGTACTGTGGGGCCATCTGAAATAATTTTTGTAAGCTTAACACTTAAGTGACCAAGGGGGGGGGGGGTTCCTATGGACCACCAAAATTTGTTTTCGCGCTGGCTGCTTTATGTGATTTTTGCGCCGATTTTTTTTGTAATTGTGTGACTTTTAAATGCGCTTCTTTTCATACCAAAATAATTAACATCGGCCAAGCCGTTAATGAGTTAATTAGTGGGGGTCCCATGGAACCCCCCTTGGGCACTAACGGAAGTCATTTGAGAATATTTTAAAAATAAGAATAAGAAACCAAGAACCAAAGCAAATTTTTTTTGCTGATATAAGTTCACACATACATGTAAGTAAACAATTATTAGTAACATTAAAAAAATAATCCTTTATGTGCTGAAAACAAACAATTTCATCATGGACGTTGCCAAACCGTTACTCTACAAACTCTATGGGAAAATGATGTGTACTTTGCAACACCCGTAAAAAATACAGGATTCCCTAAAACTGCTAGTTTTGTGTTAAATATCTGTAATTTGGGTCTTCTGGAATAGATATCAACATAAAATAAGTTTCCAAAATGTTTGGTGTAAGTGCAAGGCTCATTTGAATTTTCCGTCTTTTTTCCCAAATTTCGCGTGTTTTGAAAACAATGTTTTGCCCCTAATTTGCAGCCAAAATAACAAATTTTATTTTTTGTTGCTTATTTGGGGTTGTCTTATGACCCTTCACATGTGGTATAAATTTCGTGCAAAAAATCCCTCGGGAAAGTCGTTTCCTTAGGGGGGTGCCACCCCCCCCCTTGGGCACCAACTGGAGTGAAAACCCATTGGTCGTCCAGAAAATATTGATGAATTGGAAATACATGGGATTACCGAAGATTTGACACACTCAGGCGCGCCGCCATGATCACAAGAGCAGACATTTACATCCAGAGAAATGGGGGGGGGGGGATGCCGAGGATTGAGATTGCATAATCATTATTTTTATTTTTACTGAAATGCTCAACTGCACTTTCGCATATATTCTAGCAAAATAGTCACAAAGTTCTTAATAATTGTCAAACTCCAAAGATTGTGCACTTGTTGCAGTAAAATATATCACTTTTAATACCTAAACTACCGCATATTGACCAAGTACCTCATACGTTTTGGATTAGACATATTTTCCAAACTGTTCGCTTCATGTTGATACACCTTGTATATCGTGACAAGCACAAGAACATGAACCATGAACCAATGTGAAAAAGGACATCCCAATGGTCTTGAATTTATATAATAAACCACATGTATTCTATCAGTTCACTGTGCATTTTTTGGCATTATGAATCGCACATTTCAGTTTTGGTATGTTTTGTTTCTATGTTTGCAATTTTGACGTTTTTCATAATGGTATTTTGACTTTGTCATTCATCTTTCACCTGCAAATTGAGTTTTGATTTTACCCAATATGAACCTAAATCTACAATATCGTACATGTTTATCACTTATTCAGCATTTTGTCTAGCTTCAGTGACTGCACATGTGTGTGTGCTAATGGAGAGAGCAGATCAATCAATCGGAAAGATTCGATATTCGCTTCCCTCCAAGGAACGTTGCTATTGCCAGAGTGTTCTGCCCCCATTCGAATGCCATACTTATCCATTTAAGTGTCCTGCTGTAGACGTTGTCGCCGAAGGAGGCTTATGGTTCACCGATTGCCCCGGGCCTCTTACTCAGAGGCGGAATTGGACACCAGAAAAACTGGACGAACTACTCGACAGAAAAAACTTTTGTAGTAAGTAATCAATCCTGCTATATATGCAAAGAATTAAGGAGGGAGGGTTAACCCGGTACCAGGGTGGACTTCGATGCCGCTTTAAACAACATTCTCAAAAAATTAATTGGCATGTGTTGCCAACTCAGGTTGCCATGATAACTGTGAAAATCATATGATCGGCTTAACACGGGAACTGCTTAACGAAATCTCGCACTCGCCTCATACTTGGGTGGAAGATCTATGGGAACAATACGCACAAAACCATGAAGCCAGATTTTTGATACGGTTGACATAGTAATCGTTAATGGAACAGTCAGGTAATTTTGAATAGTAATTGAAATATGAACAATTAAATAAAAGTCAAGCTTCATGGTTTTGGTAGATCTATTTGTACTTATTATCTGTGCCATTTAGCATGACCATACAATGTTTCGTTGTCTAGTTACGTTTACGGTTTTTTTTTTGGTTAAATTGAGAGCGTTTTTCATACTGAAAGTTTAAAAATTGTATTATTTTAAGTTGTAATGCTGATTTATTATAGTGAAAATTGAAATAATCATAAACAGTGATGTATTCTTGTGTATTTTTAAGTAAATTTTACTTAATATCACAAGGTGAGGAAACAAATAAATACATCCTGCTATTTCCAATGGCACCAATTGTTGAAAAAATATACAAATAATTCTGCATCATATTTGAGCAAAAATAATCTATCCAAATTCTATACTCAATACCTGTAACAAAAAATCCTTAAAGGAAATATGTCAAGATTTTTGTCAAGCTCAGTTTGACTTACATTCATAAAATATATGTACATACATCACGAATTCCCGAAAATATAATACAATTTGATGTAAAATTAACAAAATAGAGGCATTTTAATTTTTGCTTTTTTGACATACGAAGAAAACGGGCGGATTTTTCGCCACGGCTTCATTGATCAAAAGCGCTCAATTTTGCTCTCCTCGTGACGTCAAAGTGATGACCAAAAACATCGTGTTGACTCGAATTGTTATTGCTGACACTGTAATATTGATGGATTAATGAAAGTAATAATAAAATTTGAAAATAAGTTACAGAATGACATATTTTGTTTCATTTCGTTGTGTTTTAATTATTATTAAAGTGGCAACACTGCGATATGATGGTCACAACGACGTAAATTATGGATGGTCATCACTTTGACGTCACCATTTGCCTGTGATGTGGATTTGTCGGAATCGTTTTCGAGTAAGCTATTGTGCGGAAAATTAAAAGGGCAAAATACTCAACAAATGTGGACAATTTTCAACTTATTTTGATTTATATGTAATCTACGTTACTTAAGCTTTCCATCCATACCAAATTTTCCAAATATTCAGAATCATGACATATTTCCTTTAATGGTGCCTCACCCGATTACAACATGTATTTTTCTCTGTTTCGTAGGAAGGGCCTTCACCAACATACTTTAATTCCAAAATTCCATTTGAATTACACATAACATTTCAATGTGAGCGTTAATTGTGTGTGTTATAATACCCGTAAACAAAACATATTTTACCTTGTAGCATCAATATGGGAAAGAAGTCAGTCAAAATATTCTGCAGATGAGATGAGAAGAATACAAGACTTCTAATGATTCGATGATGTGAAAGGTGGGGTCGAGGCTGATGATCGAGTGGTGCCCCTTTAATAGACTGGGAGCTAGCAGACATTTGTAGCACATCTCAAGTACAAAAGGTTTAAAGAGTAATTAAATATGTAGATAGCCTGACAAGAATCCCAGAAACGTAATTCTTAAGTGCCGCAAATGGTGCCTTAAGGGGGAGGTCTAGACAAAGATTGTACAGGAGGCATTTTTTTAAATTGATCCAATTGTGTTGAAAAGTACACCACACTATGTGTCTAACCATAAGGATTCAAAAAAGGTATAGTTTGTACTATCTACGACTTAGAGTCTGGAACTTATAGGCTAAAAACAACAAAAATCAATAAAACGGGTCAATTTCAGTTGTACCGGGGTCAAATTTTAAAATTACTCTGATTTGGATAAAAAATGGTGCAAATTGTTGGTAGAACTCATAAGATAGAGGCCCCATCCGCTGTATGTTTGCACATTCTAAATTCCACGTCAGTCTGGTTTCCGTCCACGACACTCTACGGAAACATGTCCCTTGTTGATATGATCGACGATTGTTGAACAATCTGAATGAAGGTACTATGACTGGCGTTGCTTTCATAGACCTGACGAAAGCCATTCGATACTGTTAACCATTCAATTTATTACAAAAATTACATGATATAGGTCCCTGAATGTTTACTTGTGAAATGGTTTGCATCCTATTTAAAAGGTGTGTTTTAAAAAGTCAGTTTCAAATGCCATTAGAATTAAAATCCAGGAAATACAGGTGTGCCACAAGGATAGTATTTTAGGTCCATTGTTATTCCATTGCACAGAACCAGAGCCTAATTTTGATCTCTATGCAAACTGGGTTTATGTGAAAATAAGTTATTTCGAAACATTGACAAAACGAAAGTTATGTTGGTTGAACTCGTTCTACGACTAATATTATGTAAATTATAGTGATTTTAGTTCCAGTACAAAACATTTTACTTGAAATATTTTACTACTTAAATGTCTAGGGGTTTTACTCGACAGTGAATTGAATTGGCATAAACAAGTTATGAGGTAACGAGGAAAAATACTGGTAACTCGCATTATTACTTCGTCTTAAATTTTATCTTGATTCTATAACTCGATTAACACGTTTATGAAGGCATTGATACACACCTTTTGATTATTGTGGTTATTTATTAGTATGGTATGGTCGTACAATGAAGATATAGTCACTTATATTTTGCAAAAAAGATGTGCTCGTGTTATATAGGGTCAATTCTCTACCCTTCGAACAAAAATGTTTCACGGCTAAATTGGCCAAAGCTTTCTGATCGTCATCCAATTATGTATACGGTTTTAAGGGTAGACGTGTTCATATAGAAGGCCCCATTGATGCAAATGAGGTATTACCAATTGATTCCGTTCATACGTTGTATAGTGCTTGACGGAATGAATTTTTTTTTGGGTGGGGGGACAATACCTCATTTGCATTCAATGGGACTTCTATATGAAACGTCTACCCTTTTAATGTGTATTCTTAATGTTTGAATGGTCTTGCACCACCCACATGCAATGTAATAACTTTGCCAGTAGTTCAATTAAATGCGGGTAGCCACATTTGCGCACCCACTGCAGTCTGCACCCAGTGAATTCAGCAGCCTTGGCGGAATAAGTACAGTATCACGGCACTTTATTCCGTCAAGGCTGCCTAAATTCAACTGTGTGCAGCCTGCAGTGGGTGAGCAAATTGTGGCTACCTAAATTAAATTCCATGTTTGTTCTTGAAATTGAATAGTGGTGATGTAAATATTGAAAAGTGATGATACCCAGGCCAATCAGCGCATCGCCTTTCCCTGCGCAATGACGGACATTAACCAATCACAATTAAGCACCCATAGACCCTATCACCCAGCTGGTGGCAACGTCGGGCTATGGCGGCCCGTCAGTGCATTACCATGTGACTAATTTCAATAAGAATTAGCTAGTCTCTTAAATCAAGGGGGTGAAGCCAGTTCAATGAACCGTCGTCCGTCTGGCGTGACATTTTTGATATTGCGCGGAAAATTATCAGTTGGGTGCTTGTATACACCATAATGTCAATTAGATACAAACAATCGCCAAAATAGCAGTTGTTGGATGTTGGGTGCGATTGGGTGTTAAATTTTGGTCTACCCATGCCACAAACGAAATTGAAATGGAAACATCAGTCGTCTTGATTTTAATAAACCGCCTCAATGATACATCTTTTCACTAAGCGCGCATTGACTTATGAGAAAAAAAGAGTATCTGGCCACAAGATCCAGGTACACTTATTTTACACCTGGCCACCTCTAACAAATACATTTACTTTGTATCACTACCGATTAGTGTATATGCACAGCGGCCACCCACAGTGGTGGAAAAGAAGCGGAGGCAGCCATTGTTTTCAATTGTTGGTTACTATAGTTTTCTGTGTGGTCGGCAAAACATGCGAGACGGTGAATTTCTAAAGATTACGTTAACGTTTTGCCTCTCTATCTTATTATAGAACCTCTTTGGTTAAGCCCATTCAAAACCAGTCGTCCGTGCCTGGGCGCTGACATTTTGAGTATTGCACGGAATAATTATAGTTTGGGTGCTTGATACACACCATAATGTCATTCGATACAAACAATCCGCCCAAAATATCAGTTGTTGGATGTTGGGTGCTATTGGGTGGTTACATTTGTCCTACCAATGGCCACACAACGAATGAAATGCACGTTCAGTAGTCTTATTTAAATAAACCGCCTCAATGAACATCTTTTCACCTAAGGCGCATTGCATTATGAGAAAAAAGAGTATCTGAGCACAATGATCAGTTTGCACTAATTACACCTGGCCACCTCTAACACAGACACCAATTTGTATCACTATCGATAGTGTATTGCAAAGCGGCACCCACAGTAGTGTGTGAAAAAAGCGGAGGCAGCCATTGCTTTCTATGGTTGGTACTCTATGTTTTCTTTGTGGTCGGCCAAACATGCGAGACGATGAATTTCTAAAGATTACGTAACGTTTTGCCTCTCTATCTATATAGAACCTCTTTGCTTAAATCCACTTGAAAGGATAATCCCTTCGGTCTTCTTACAGTTTGGTCTTCCAGAGAACATTTTGTATCTATATAATGGCTTCATACCAGTATCAATTGAGTAGATTGTCGTACAGTCTGATGCTATCGATTCCTTTGTTTGGAGTCAATCAAAGAACGGATAGAGTGTCATGAACATCGAGGCGGGGTGAGGTTTGGTACACTCCCGTTGGTGTATAAGAGAGGGGATCATGGGGGGGGGGCCTCTGAAAACAACTTTGCCGTTGTAAATTTTTACCAAAACTCTGGTCATTGATAGGGGTATATCAACATGACCATATACCAGAAAAAAAAATGGTTGTACCGATTCAAAATGGCGGTCCAAAAACCGATTTTTACAACGTGCACCAAATTCTTTTGCCAAAAAATGAAAAACCACTTTCCCGAAAGACTTTTTCCATAAAATTTGGCTCATAATAGGAGAACATGAATATATTAACCTTGCTGGAAAAAAATTGAAAAAAGTACTACCCAGTACGATTTAAGGGGCAAAACAAATTTTGATACACCACCAAAATGCTTAATTACGCTAATTAGCATAATGCCATGGCCGATTTTATTGTTTTTTTCGACCAAAATATAAGCAACGGATATTTATTCAATTACATAAAAGTTTCGGCAAAAACAATCTAGCGTTAAAAATGGAGCTCGAAAACAAAATTTTGGGCCCACGCGGACCCCCCCCCCACCATTATATATACACTTAAGTGTTACGTTGGGGGATTAGGACACGTAAATATTCAAGATGTCATGCATTTTTTTTTCTGGAACAAGACGAATAGATGCAAACGCATGAGATTTTCTAATATTTCTTAGTGACGTAAAAGAACTTTGGTAGGTAATAATTACTTATTCCTATCATTTTCTTATGTTGAACGCTTCAGAGTTTGTTCGGTTTTAGAGTTTGGAATTTATTCAGTGCATTTGCCTTGCATTTTTGTTCGTGAGAAAAGGGACATTTTTAATTATGGCCTTAATCTGATTCGGTATCGTCACATCGAATTTCTATTGTATTGATTGGGTAAAGTACACAACGGACAAGAATAAAAAATATTCTACTATAATCTCATTGAATGTACTATATACTAAAGATCTCCGATTCATATTTCAGGGACAGAGGGTGAGTTCAGAACAGGTATATATTTGCGCAAAAGTAACACCAGCTCATTTTCATTTTCAAAGAAATAATTATAGCAGCACATGCTCCGCGTGTGTCTTTGTGTGCGTGCTTGTACTCGCGCGCGCGCGTGTGTGTGAATGTATGTATGTATGCGTGTGCCTGCCTGTTCATATGTGTTTATGTGCGAGTGTGCAAAACATATGAATATATGCACAGTTGCTTACATTCCTTGACGTTTTCCCTTTCTAAATTTCTAGAGTCTTCTAATCTCATTGAAGATACGACTGAAGCTCTCACATCTCTGATGCACATTTCAGGGACAGCGGGTGAGTTCAAAACATACGGGTAGATATTTGTGTAAAAATAACACTAGCTCATTTTCTTTTTCATAGAAATTATGACTGCACATGTTCATCGCGTGCGAGCGCGCGTGTGTGTGGGTGAGTGTGTGTGTGGGTGTGTGTGTGGGGTGTGGGTGTGTGGGTGTGTGTGCGCGCACACATATATACAGGGTCACCCAATAAAACTTTACCCAAAATGAAAGTGATATTTTTCCACTTCTGTAATTTGATATATGTGGATTTTATTTTATCATAAAGAATGGGTAATAGAGCACCTTGCCTGATTTTTTTTCATTTTGGTTGAGTGGTTCTCAAGATATGTTCCACTGAACAATAAGTCAGGAAAACAGACTTGTCCACGGAACATCTTTTTTCTTAGGCATGGTTGAACACAATTGCAACATCAAAAGTAATTTATCTTAACGGTCTTACCTTTAGTTTCTATCTTCCACATGTCCTCCCTGATTTGCGATGCAAATTTGCGACACGGTTTCTCCTTATAGTTAAGTCAAAATCCTCAATTCCGTGACTAATCTTTGGCAAGTAAGGTTTGACGACTGATTTGACCTCAAAGGACATTTAGAAGGTTTTTAGCCCACGTGTCCCTCTGGAAAATGTCGGCAATTTCCACAGGAGGGGGGATAAAGTTTCTACAGGGGTAAATTTTAAAATAATGGTCCAAATAACGTTCAGGATAGCTCAATGGTTCGTGTGGTAACAAGGAGTAAAAAAGTCTATGGTGACCTGTCTGTAAAATGCATCGTTATGGAGATGTCTATACAGCAAAATAGGCTAAAAGTCAAATGTTTATTCAGCAAAGGTCAAGGTCTTATACTGGTTTGGTTGAGTTTAAAAGTATCTTTACAAATTGATAAATTACATTGAATTAAATTATGTAGGGTATACCTACACTTGTAGCATCTGGAATTTTGTCCCCCATTGAAGTGTGTGGGGAAAGTGCCCCCTTCCCCGTAACCAGGAGAAGATGCCAAGAGGGCAAATATACCCAACATACTTTAAATCAATGTTATTTTATAATTTTTTAAAGATACTTTTAAACTCAATCGAAACAGTATAAGACCTTGACCGTTGCTGAATAAATGTTTGACCTTTAGCCTATTTTGTTGTATATCTTCATAGCGATGCATTTTACAGACAGGTCACCATAGACTTTTTTACTCCTTGTTACCACACAAACAATTTGAGCTATACTAAACGTTATTTGGACCATTATTAAAATTTTATCCCTGTAGAAACTTTTACCCCCCCCCCTTCCTGTGGAAATTGCCGGCATTTTCCAGAGGGACATGTGGGCTAAAAACCTTCTAAAATGTCCTTTAAAGTCAAATCAATCGTCAAACCTTACTTGCCCAAGATTAGTCACGGAATTGAGGATTTTGACTTAACTGGCGTTTAAAAAACACAAGAACCACGCACGCCGTATGCATGTTTCCCACGCTATGCACACTGTTTGACCGGTCTATAACCTTTGTGGTTTTAATATCAGTGAGTACGAGTCAAAAATATTCGTGTAATATACACATTTGTTGATTAAAGTTATGGAAAACTTAAAAGTTGGCCTTCAAATTACCTGGATGTCTTTATCCTCATATCAATGTCCCTATCGTTTTTGGGGTATGTTATTTTTATGTGTAAAATATATCTCTGTTCTTCCAATGGCCTAGACTATCATTTGAGAGCAAATTGAAGACATTTCATATTTTGTGAAAATGTGCCAGTGCCGCTTTAATACTCATTGTTCGTTGGACCATATCTTGAAAACCACTGAACCAAATGAATAATTTTCTCAGACAAGATGCTCAATTACCCATTCTTTATGATAAAATAAAATCCATCAAATTACAAAAAGTGGAAAATATCACTTTCATTTTGGGTAAAGTTTTTATTGGGCCACCCTGTACATAATTATGCACAATTGTTTACATTCATTGACGTTTTCACTTTCTAACTTTCTAGAGTCTACTAATCTCACTGAAGCTTCTACTGAAGATCTAACATCACCGATGCACTTTTCAGTAACAGAGGGTGAGTTCGAAATATACAGGTATATCTGTGTAAAAGTAATACTAGCTCATTTTCATTTTATAAGAAATTATGGCTGCACATGATCCGCACGTGTCTTTGTGTGTGTGTGTGCTTGTACGCGCGTGTGTGTATGTGTGTGCCTGTTCACATGTGCTTATGTGCGAGTGTACACACACACACACACACACATACACATTTATGTACAATTGTTTATATTCCTTGATCTTTTCACTTTCTAATTTTCTAGAGTCTAGTTACCTCGTTGAAGGTACTGAAGCTCCCACATCTCCGATTTACATTTCGGTTCAAAACATACAGATATTTGTGTAAAAGGAGCACTAGCTCATTTTCTGTTTCAAAGAAATTATTGCTGTACATGCCTCTCTCGCGCGCGCGTGTGTGTGTGTGTGCGAGTGTGCGAACACATATACATATGCACAATTGTTTACATTCCTTGACGTTTTCACTTACTAATTTTCTAGAGTCTACTAATCTCACTGAAGCTTCTACTGAAGATCTAACATCTCCGATGCACTTTTCAGTAACAGAGGGTGAGTTCGAAATAATATAGGTATATCTGTGTAAAAGTAATACTAGCTCATTTTCATTTTCAAATAAATTATGGCTGCGCGTGTATACATCTTTGTATCTGCTTCTACGCGCGCGAGCGCGAGCGCGAGTGTGTGTGTGCATGTGTCTATGGCTGTTCATATGTGTTTATGTGCGAGTGTGCACACACACACACATGCACAATTGTTTACATTCCTTGACGTTTTCACTTTCTAATTTTCTAGAGTCTAGTTATTTCGATGAAGGTACGACTGAAGCTCCCACATCTCCGATTTACATTTCAGGGACAGCGGGTGAGTTCAAAGCATACAGGTAGAATTTTTTGTAAAAGTAGCACTATACTTTATTCATCACCTAATAGGCAAGAATTATTCGGCTTTTGTTTATCCGCGCGTGAAAGTAATTCTGTTGTACGCGTGCGATTCTTGCCACAAGCGTGCGCCGCGCATACATCACGCACTGCGACTGCTGCGGTAGTGTTATTTGCAGCTGCGCCCGCACTATTCTATATCAATTCGCGGTGTGAAGAGTCTTGCCAATTTGGTGATGAACAAAGTATAGCTCATTTTGTAAAAGTAGCACTAGCTCATTTTCTTTTTCAAAGAAATGATGGCTGCAAGTGCTCCACGCGTGTGTGTGTCTGTGTGTGTGCGAGTGTGCGAACACATATATATTATGGACAATTGAATTATTTAAATTCTTTGACGTTTCCACCTGCTAATTTTCTAGAGTCTACTAATCTCCTTGAAGGTTCTACTGAAGATCTAACATCTCCGATGCACTTGGAGGGTGAGTTCGAAATATACAGGTATTTGTGTAAAAATAACACCAGCTAATTTTCTTTTTCAAAGAAAATATGGTTACTTGTAGGTGTGTATGTATATAAGTATGTATGTGTGTATATATGTATGTATAGATGTATGTATGTAAATTTCTAGAGTCTACTAATCTCATTGAAGGTACTGCTAAAGCTCCCACCTCTCTGATTTACATTTCAGGGACAGGAGGGGTGAGTTCAGAAGGTGAGTTCGAAACATACAGCTAGATATGTGTGTAAAAGTTTCAAAGAAATTATGGCTGCGCGATTGCGCGTTTGTGTGTGTGAGTGCGCGAGCGTGTGTATGCTTATTTCGTGGTCCCTGCACTGCGTTTTGTTCCATTTTTACTGGGTGATAACCATAGATATTAATAACAGAGATGCCGTACGCCCGCGTTGAAGAATAGGCGGCCACCGTAACCGTGTTTTGAAAATTATAAATATTCATTACGGTATCCATTCGAAACCCGCACGCGTACGCGCATGCGCCGTAACCTGTTGGCCTGGAAACGGTACATCGTTCTATGCAAATGCGTGAATATATGAATAAATTGGTACACCACGCTATGTAAATCGTGGGAATAGGGAATTATAAATTGGTACACCACGCTATGGAAATAAGTACGCGCTGCGGGAAAAGATGGTTACGGCTTTTGAGCTGGCGTTTGCTATCTAGTGTTATAAATAGAAATCTGTGGTGATAACAAATGTTCTTGGATTTATAAAATAAATAAATATATTTATAAAGGATGCGTAAATTTAAAAAAAAAATACCTAATTCGGTATCACTCGAAACGTTATGGAAACGTTATAGAAACAAACATGCACTGTGCAATTATGCAGTTACGGCCTCAAAATTTGCCGACCCGGCTCCATTTTTTAGTTCAAATTCATTTGAAAGGTACTGTTATAAAGTCTGAAATTCTTGTCTTGTCCAACCGCGTTGTTTTAGATAGAGAGCCAGTGCACCTGTATATCATTTGTTAGCAGTTGCTTCAATCTTGACTAAATCGAACCCACGCTTTATATGAGTGCTCTATTTAGATCCGAGGATGGCCGTCAAACGGATCTCTTATGGAACATATTGACTGGTAAACATCCAATCAAGGAAATGGAGTTGCATGGTAACGATGTAATCGCTAGACATTTAAGGTCCATGGACATGCTTTTAAACATACTTATAATAACCTAAAATGGTTCCTTCATAGTATGTTATTGGTAATCAATGTAAAATCGCATAAGCAGTAATTGGAAACTCGTTTATATTTGATAAAAATTGGGCATAATATAATGTGTTTTGGACAAGCTTCAAGGCAATTCCAAAATGAATATCGCGCTGGCAAGCGTGACCCAGAAGTGAAGTCCGAGTAACAAATACTCGGTACGCGATACGCGTCATGATCATCATCGTGAACGGACGTGAGCCGCGTGGCCCATTTTCTTGCCCATACGTACACAGTTGGACGTCTCGTGATATGCGTCGTCCGTGTTGTATAATAGGGCATAATTTCTTGATTTGGTGCCTCCAAATTACGATAATAATGAGCGATGTTGTCGACGGGGGAACGCGGCGACCGTACTGACAAGAGAATCAGAACAGAATAGCTTTATTCAAGTCCCAGACAAAGAAGAAAACGAGCAAGGAGAGATATCTGGAGTGTGCGGTGCGTTTAGAACAAGTGTGAGTTTTGGGTTTACAAACTTGTTTACTATGACGTCATAAACGGGCGGTTCAAATCCAACTCCGCATCTTGAAGCGTTCGCGAAAACAGGAGATGGCCCTATCAGTTTGGGTATATTTATCCTTGATTTAACACTTTCCCGATGTTCACTTTTAGAAATATCTGTGTGCATATGATCAGGATAATTTGAGGTCCGAAAAATGTAAGAAATTAGAAATGTCACTCAGCCGTGTTGTCCAATTGGACTTTACGACAAATACTTTACAACAAAACACCAAATAACCTGGAGTAATAGTTAATATTTTTATGAGTTCGAGTTAGCGTTTTGTTCGAGTTCGAGCGTTAGAGTTCGAGTTGCCTTTTAGGTCGTTAGTTGCATTTGAGTTAGGATTGCTTTTAGAGTTCGAGTTAGAGTTAGAGTTGCTTTTAGGTTCGAGTTGCTTTTAGCGTTGCGAGTTCGAGTTACTTTTAGAGTTCGAGTTGCTTTAGAGTTCGAGTTAGAGTTCGAGTTGCTTTTACCGTCGAGTTGTAGAGTGCTTTAATATTTTATGAGTTCAGAGGTAGATGTCGAGTTCGGAGTTGCTTTAAGATTATTGATGGGTGTGTACATCAACACAACAACAGAAAAAATAATTTAGGATTACTTGTAAACAGTACCATGACGTGGTATGCGGGGTGGCCTACGAAAAGTTAGTAAAGTCAACCTCTAAGCTACCCCACACAAAACACAAAGTATTTACGTTGTAGGTCCGGAAATATTACGGGTACTAGTGAAATATAATGATGTTGATTGAATCACCGTCTTTAAAAAACACATATATTCTATAGTTCAAATACTAGTTACAAAAAGCAAGAGTACATAAAATAATTCGTGCCTATCATGTATAGTAATACCGCCCTGCTTGTCCATTCTTTTTCATTTAAAACACTCACATGAGAAGATATGTAAATGAAAAGAAAACAAGTGAGGGAACCATGATAAAAGTGCATTTTCAGTTCATTTCTTTTTTAAGAGAAATCTTCCGCAATTATCCTGGGAATGATTGGACAAAGAAAATGAAAGCGATGTTTAGGGAGCATGACCAATGGGGTCCACAAATCGACACCTCCGTCTCACGGCACCTTTGATGCTTCGGTCAGGCATTGTATTGTGTAATAAAGGGTTGGGTTTACACAAGTTCGAATCAGTGGCGTAACCAGTGGGGGCGCCAAAAAATCGGAAAGGGGAGGAGGCTGAACTGGGAAGGAAAAAAGGGAGGAAGGAAGAGAGAAGAGAAAGAGAAAGCAAAACAGGGAAAGCGCGAAAGAGAAAGGAAACGAAGAGAGGGAAGAGAGGGAGAAGAAAACGGGTAAAAGGAGAAGAGGAAAAAACGAGGAATTAGAAAGAGAAAGGGAAGGAGAAGAGAAAAAGAAAAAGGGAAGGAAAGGAGAAGAGAGGAAAGAGAGGAAAAAGGAACGGAAAAAAGATTATTGTAGTTTCAAACCTATTGTGAAATGGTGCTCTGAAACAAAAACTGCTTTTTTACCTAGATGACAAAAACCCAGGAGCTTCTGCACGGGCACCCCTGGGCCCCGCCGGTTCGCATGGACCAACAGAGGGTCCTAAGGCAGCCCCTAGTAGACCCCACCTTAAACGCCTTCGCGGCAAGACTCCGCACATTAATCACCCCCAGCTGGTACAGAAACCAGGAAAACCGTTAATGAGTCCCCCCCCCCCTCCACAAGGTAGGTAAGTCTTGTTCAGGATGTCTTATTCGCTCTTATAAACTGAAACTATGCACCATATTGATAACTCAAAGTGGACTTCACGGATAGCCAAGGGTTCAAGGTGGAAGCACCCGGGGAAGTCCCAGGCATAGTGCTTAAATTCATGTCTGACATGGGGGGGGGCGTGTCGTTTTTTGATGTGATTGAAAATTTAGAAGGAAATTATGTTTGCTGACAGATCCGTTTACTAGCCATGTTCTAAATTTTGCCATTTATAACCTAAACGGTAAATGTAACACAAATGCAAAAAAAAGTTCTGCATTTTTCTTAAAATATTATGGTAAAATATGAAGTTATTTGGTAACAAAAACACATGAACGAGCGTCAACACATGGGGGGGGGGTGGTAAATGTATGGACCTTTCCCTCATCAAATATTTGGGGGTTATACCCCTCCCCTCCCCCGGGATTTTCGCCCTTGCCAAGGCAGAGCCAGGGGGTAAAGAATAATGTCCCTCGGTGTCGCTCAGAATGCCCCCTAGAAAACCACTTGCTAGTCAGTAATTCCAATTGTCGTATACACTTCTGCATTATGATAACACTAGTACCCAATTGCCGCACATTCTGTTTATACCAGAGTAGGCTTAGGCTATGATGCCTTGTATTTTACTCAAATCCGCACAATTTTAACGAACGCTCAAGTCAGGGCCTACCTGACAGGTTAAACCGAAAGAACCGCCAGGCCAGTGTGTTGGGACTGGATACTAAAAAATAGCTAAGCTAGGATTTCAATCCGTTTGGTCAAAAATGACTGTTGCTTTCTGTTTAGAATACCTTATCTAATTGTCAATAATTGCAAAGCACTCCACTAAATTGTGGTATTTATTTATAAAGAGACAAAATTAAGATTTGTCTGATTTTTTATCTTCGAAACCCCATTATTTGGTGGCATAAAACTGTTCGGCTGAAAACAAAAAAGTGCTTTCTATTACCCTATTGGGATGCAAAAGGGATCATTAAATACTGACTTTATATAGCAATATTTGTCGAACCCTTTGAGTCTCTTGTTATTGAATTTGATATTCCCAAACCCCACCGTAGAAGAAAAATTACAATTTTTGATGGAATGGTTTCTATAGTGGGATTTGTTTTCGACCCTAATGATATGATACCATTATGCTTCTGTTTGGGAGCAGAAAAAGAAAAAGTCCCAAACATGTATGTTCCATTCTAAGGAATCGGGCACCTGTCTGTCGAAGTTGAAAATAAATGGATCGAGTGTTTAGATTCTTTTGAAGAACCTGCCTGGAAATTAATTCACAAACAGTAACTTCAATGTACCATTGAGACCCAATTGAGGTCTTTTTATTTTAAATTTTTCACATTGCCCAATTGCACAAACCAAATATTTCTTCACAAGATCGTTGAGATATTCACCAACTGTTACGTAGTGTAACGAGTTGCCAGAATCAAGTTTACATTATTTCTGTCGATGTTAACCAAGAGTGTCCCACTATGGATGAATTGTTTGTTGACATTCAATGTGTTCTAAGGAGTCCTTTGTTGTGTCCAGTTGGAGAAAATATTGTGGCGTTAGAGGGACATCTCCGCGCATGACATTCATTAATTCCTATTTTCTATGTCTTAACATGTTATATTCCAATTGCAGATTTCAACAATAGTAATATAGATTTCAACAATAATAATAATAATAGCAGCTGATTTATATAGCACCCTTATGCTATTGCCTCTAAGCGCTTTTCACAAATGGTTGCTGATCACCGTGCCCAAATCATTACCTTAAACCATTTAGCATCATGTCAAGGGATGCAGCAGATCGGGATGGATCAGCGCTTTCCCTTATCAGCAACATACATCGAGATAACCATCGCAGCCGGGACCAGCTTCCCAAAAATATCGCTAGGGGTAAATCACCCATCAAAATAACCTGTTTTTTTCTGCCTTTTTTCAATTTGCTCAAATGAAACAAAAACTTGACTATAAATTGCTGCAAAGTAAAGGGAAATTACGGCAGCATTTAAGAAAACTGGACTATTGACCTTGGAAGCCTCATACCTTGTTGTGGTGTGATGGTCCTCCTGTTACACTTTATTTAATGCCGTGGCAACATCAAGATGGTGGTGGGGTGGCTGGTGTGGTGTGGAGAATGAGTTTCATCCTATTTTCTACGCATTTTGTGATTAAATAAAAAAAACCATAGAGAAAAAAATGACCGTTGCTTTTGAAGTTAAACGTTCGTGGGGAAATAATTCAGATTCAGACAGCCTTCAACAAGGCTATTTTGTAAAATATAGCCTACATCCCCCATTACGGTGACCACATCATACTTGATTGTGAACATGCTTCGCACGAAATATATGCATACTTGCGCCAAAAAAGAGGCCTCGCTCGGCTTCCCGCACGCAAGTTCGAAGGTTTTTAAATGTGTACGTATCCTTAAACACTGAAAATGCGAGTAAAAAAAGATAAAAACAAAAGAACAGGTAGGTATAGGGGTAAATGGGACGGACCGGTGTACACAGGAACGGAGTGCCCATCTCTCTTTCGAAGCGATTGGGCCCGGGACAGACTCCACCGTATAATGTTGCTGTAGGGATAGCCAACCTCATCACAAGAGAGTCGGTTACCTCCCCCAGCATGGAATTAATGCGGTACCTTATACACCTTCGGTGGAGAGGAGTAATTGCGGTAAAGCGCCTTACTCAAGGAAGAAACACATTGACCACAGCCGGGTTCGAACCCACAAACTTTGGCGAGCGGGCCGCCGAGCCGAACGCTGATCAACTGGACCACATGTGCCCCTCTATGCGAAAATGCGAGAGCGACCCCAAATGACTTGCAACGTACTTAAATACGCCTCTAAACATTCGGCGGGCTCGTTTGCAATCGTTTGCATAGCCTAGATACTGCAAACGCGAGTGTGTACTCTAAAACACTTGCAAAGGGTGCGTATTTTAAAAAACTTACGAAACGCGCACGTGTACCGGGGAAACACGTGCGAATTCCGCCGTATTGTTCCCCAAACCACTTGCAAATATGACATGCGTATCTGAACTAGAACACTTAGAAACAGGGAGATTACGAGAGAGCTCAACTGTGGCATAAGAGCGGAGTTTACTCTACGAAATATATCTAGAAGAAGAAAAAAATCAAAAGGTAGTAATAAAAAATAAACGGGGTACAATTTTGCGAAGTCAATCGAACTCGATCTTATAAAAGCAACTCCAACTCGATCTCTAAAACAACTCGTCTCTAACCTCGATTTAAAAGCAACTCACTCTATCGAACTCTTAAAAAGCAACTCCAACTCTAACTCGACCTCTAAAAGCAACTCAACTCGAACTCTAAAAGAAACTCCAATCGAATCTAAAATCAACTCGAAAACATGCTAAAAGCAACACGCTACCTCGAAATCGAACTCGACAACTCTAACTCGAAACTCGAAAATAGTTTTACCCAATAACTTGTTTTAGTGTCCCAACTGCAGATCTCACAAAATGTTACCACAGGAAATTATACATCTGTAACGAGGGGTACGAAACAACAATATAGAAAATGGAATGGAGGGTGAGTTTTAGAAAAAGTTTGGAACACGAACCGAGGTCGTCGACGCACACCTAGGTGTATTTGCAAAAAAAACACTCATTTCGAGAAGAAAAACGGCTTTCGGAATTTTAATTGCGATCTTAATACTTTGACCCACAAATGACATTTTTCAGTTTTACGACTAAAACGATATACTTTTTTTTCGCTCAGATTTTTTGTATTTGTATAAATTTTGGATACGCATATTTCTTTTCTTAAAAAAAAACAGTAAAATCCATCGCTGCCTAATAATATTTAGTGCGGTTCCCTAGGAAACCTTCCTTGTCTATCAGGAATATTCATTTGAAGAACACCAGCGCTGTCACTTCGGGGCCTAGTTTTATCCTTTTAAGACTCCGACTCCTGAATATCGCCCTCTTTGAGGTGACTTAGTCGGTAAAATTAACCTTGTGTGAGAAAAGATTTTGGCGATAAAAAACTTAGCCACTCACGGACATGTTCGCGAGAGATTTTGAACTTAGGTTTGATTTATAATTTGATTGAGAGCAGATCACATTATCAAGGGAGCTGTAATGAGTATTTGATCTTTACTGGAATTAACGGTGATGAACGATTACTTTAGCTTATGGTGAAATCCATGCATTAATAATGGAAACAATAACGATAACGTAAGAACGTAAGATGCTGTGTGTAAACTGAGTCTCTAGCAAGTCTCCTACTTTCTGGCAGGGAAATCCATGTTCCGCTCGGGAAAAGTCTATACTTCAACATACTTCAACAGATGTTTACATATTCATGTAATTAAACAATACATAAAAATAGATAATTCAGTTAACCCTTTTTCTTCAGCCTCTATTTGATGTTGCAAGCAAACTGGGTTGCGGTCGCTCTCACAGCCAGGTCTTAGGTATGCGCAACGTTGATTGACAGTGTTTCTGAAGCGGTGATTAATTGTCACATAATCGATTGATTACGAGTCCTCTTTCATTAGGACTTTTCCATGTCGAAGCCGTCGGGGTGATTTTTAAACCATGTGTAGCGCGCTAGGGGGATAATCACTAGATATCTCTCTTGATTACTCCTAGGCAGGATGCCCTATTAAATTCAACTCTAGGACGATTCCTTGTCAGGAATGGCCGCATGCGCTACTTAATTCTGTTGGAATGCGGTGGTTGACATGATTTCGTTTAGTGGGGCGGAACCACCGTGCTTGCTCTCGTCACCTTCACTAACACAGAAGAAATTGAATGCTGACGCAGATAACTGGTTGTCTAGAGATTTATTCAGGAGTATGTTGCTGCTCTGAAGAGTCAAGTGTCTGTCTGGAGGCTGGATTTTTACATACCTGAGCAAAGCAAAGGCCGAACTGACGGCCACGCTTGCTCGCACGAGTCTCGCCGATGACGTCAAAATCTATAAATAACACAGGCATTCGCCCCCCCTTTTCTCCCGAGAAATAGGATTTGGAACTTCTCTAATTTTGTTACACATGTATTTGGGATTACCTGAGAGTTGTTTTTGCAATTTTCACCCATTTATCGCCTCTTTCGTTTCTATCACCAAGCCCGTACTCTCCAACTTTGTTTCCTTCCCTCCCTTTTGCCACTTTTACTCTCAGATTAGCCATCACAGTGATAATGTCTGGAGAGTGGCACTTCCCTTTAGCTTTAGCCAGGTTTTCATAGAACTTGTCGAGCCTCTTCTTTAGAACTACTGGATGTTGGGGCGTATGCTTATTTGGTTGCCATGCTGAAAGTTTGTCCCTTTATTTTGATTCGAATGACTCTGTTATACAGAACGAAAGTGATATTCCCCCCCCCCCTTTTTTAAATTTGATATCTGTTGATTTTATTTATCATCCATTTTAAGTTTCTCAATGTCTATCAAAGGATAAAAAAGGTATAGCTTCACTGTCTATTTTCTGTCCATTTTTAAGTTATCACTGTCTATTTTCTGTCCATTTTAAGCTATTCACTGTTCATTTTCTGTCCATTTTTAAGTTATTCAATGTCTATTTTCTGCCCATTTTTAAAATTATTTACTGTCTATTTTCTGTCCATTTTTAAGTTATTCACTGTCTATTTTCTGTCCATTTTTAAGTTATTCACTGTTTATTTTCT